>PVLC010037641.1:0-15429 GCA_004027655.1 Graphiurus murinus
TTTTTTTTAATTTATGATTTACCTTTTCTCTATTTTAGTAAGTATTTTAATGGAAATGTAGTTCAGACTCCTAACTAGTTGCCACTCTAATCCAGAAACTTTGTGTGGGTCATGGAAACCAGATCAACATTGTTGCATCAAAACTAAAGATTTATTTTTCTGTATTTTGTTACCATTAGCAATATTTTTCTACATAGCCTTTAATAGGTGAGATGCTTCTGCTAATACCTGGCAAATCTGAGGTTAAAGCCAATTGACATAGAATATAAATATTGTGTACTTCTAAAACTTATCCAAAAAATTGATTTTTGAAGAAATAATTTTGTTTTTAAAAAGGCCTGGTGATTTGATTATTAATTCTTAAATTTGTAAAGATTTGGCTTAACTGCAAATTAGGTGGGATTCTGTATCAGTTTGCCTTGGAAAGGAAACAAAAAGTGGTATTGTTTTAAATTGCTTTACACTACATAGAGTGGACTTATACTTAAGTTTATATCTCACAAAAATTTGTGACATGTTTCACTGTAATTAAGGGTATATAGGAAGGGTGAAAGTATCACTACCACTTAAGATCCCATTATAAATTTGCTATAGAAATAAGTTCTGTGTTATCTCATATGTGCAAATAGAATCCAAATGTGATGATTAGAATCATAATTTAAAACTAACTTTCAATTTTGTTTTAAATGAGGTAGGATGAGGAGTGAAGCTGGTTTCTTACAGGGCCATTTTAAAGTCTAATGCAGACTCATTCCCAATAACTATTGCCATTTATTTCAGTACTTTTCTTTAGCACTATGTTGATGGGTGAGGCTTTTGACATTTACATAAAGCAAAAAGGCATTTTCATTCTCTTGGATTCATTCTTCGAAAAGAAAGATGCTGCAGCTAGGGAAAACATTAATTAGAACCACATCTAACATAAATGGCTTGTCACCGACTTACAATACTTAGCAGATCCTACACTGTCCTTGGAAGATAGAAAAATTCCTTCAGTGCTTGGGTTTAACTTGAGAAGTTAACTACTCTAATTTGTAGCGATACATATTAGGTGCAGGCTGCAATGTATTTGCATATTTTAAAGACTTTAAAGAATATCTCAACAAATGAATCCCTCATGGAATGTAATTTAGTTCTCAGGTTGAAAAAAGGGAAAACAGTTCCAGCCTCTGTCACTCCTAATGCTTGAAGTAGAACTGAAGAATAAAATAAGCAGTGCATAAAAAAACAGATATTACAGTAACAACTGCCAGATAATGAGAAGGATACACGGCACTGTTTTTGCTTATTTATAACAAATGAGCATGACTATATTCTTGTGTTTCTTTGGGGAACTGGATTAATTCTTCTTGCTACATTGAAATGAAGCATGGGTAATGTCATTGAATGTGTGTCTAAATGACCCTAAAATGTTCCATTAGTAGCAATGATGGGATAAAAGTCATGCAAATGAGCAAGATGCATATGTCACCCACATTCTTTAGTTTCAAATTGTGTGATATTGAGATAACTTTGATTGTCCAAATTACCCATGAATGCCGGTTTATTTGCAAAAGTAGCCTCTGAGAAAACAGAAACTGTGAGAGCTTCCTTATTACTAGATCTGGGCTGGATTGATAAGAACCAAAATTTGCATCATCTTCTTCCTTTATCAAAAAGCTTTTTATTTTTTTTCCATTCTCCCTTCTACTTATTTATTCTAGCAATAATGAGGCTAAATTAACACACACAAAGAAACAGTAACTATGAGACAGGAATTGCAACTGTTGTAACCAATTTCCTTCCTTAGTAGATTATTTATTGAGTGATACATAGATGATCTGAAAACAATGTATTTTTCTTCCTGTGTATCAGTTTGTACATACAGTCTCTTCCTCTATAAACAAATTACACAGAAATAAAGATAAATCCATATTGATTCATGAGCATGATATAAGAGCTTCTTTTCACATATCAACATATCTTATCACTTATCACAGAAACATCAATAAATCATATCACAGATTTCATTAAGTATCTTATCTGCACATTTCTTGAATAACGATAATCAATCAGAAGATATGAGATGGGGAAACTTGATCTTACAGCATGACCAGTACTAGCTTATTCCTATTCTAGGAACATAACTTTTACTACATCCTAACAGATTCTCAGATCAGACATGTCAGAGATAGTTTCTCGTTCTTCCAGGAAGTGTTTGGAATTAGATTAGAAACTTGGTGGAATTCTGGTATGAATATACTTCTTTCAGACATTTATCACATTTATAACTCTCCAGAACTGCCTGTGGACCACCGTGGAAAACCCAATTAAGTGGGAGTGTCCCATATACCTCTCAGCAGTTTTCCAAATTGAAGCCTATTGGAGCCAATTCCTGTATGCAATACCCACAAGACTGCTAACAATGAAACTAAACAAACAATAAAACTAAAAAAACAGGGCTCAAGGGAATTTATAGGAACTGGAAATAACCAGCCCTAAAATACATAGAATACTTTTGAGGAATAAATTAAAAACAAAACAAAACAAAACAAAACAAAAAAAAACCTTGGCTGTCTTTATATATGTAGAATGTAGTTAGAAATAGACTCTAAAAATAATACACTGGCCAAGATTGAAGGAGCTTACATTTTGATTAATAAGAAAGTTACATGGAACACATCCATTGTACTTAGTACATGTCAAATAATTAATCTTCATAGTCCCCTGTAACAAAGGAAGCGTTGCATTTTTTAGTGAACGATAGACACAATGACGTAAAATAATGTGCTTTCTTTCCTTTTCATCAAAAAGTTTTCTAATCCTGGTTTCCCCATACTTGTAGGCAATGAACTCGACTTCTCCTCCTTTCTGTATTAATTAGCCTACTCTTTTGATTCTGCAAGTAGGACTGTCTTTGGGTTTTTTGGTTTTACTTTTTCCTATGAGGGAATAAGCAATATTGCCATTAACAGTTTTTATATACTTCCCATGAGTCAACTGAGATTTAAGAATTTTATCATCTTATATCTGGATATGTGACACAAACTAATTCAATAAGAATTTGCAGTGTTGAATTTAATTCTGTTAGTTTATCTTGTTATCATTTTCTGTTCAGAAATATGTTCTTCTAAAACAATAACCTATCAAAGTAAAAGTCATTTCTGATACACACACACATACACACACACATTCTGGATCCCCATTCGATGATCCAGTCAATGACAGAGAAAATAGAAGATTGTATATGTATTGGAGAGACATTATTTTGGGGAATATTTACCTTTAAAGACTTTGGCAAAAATCTAGCTAGCCAATACAGATATGATACAATGCACAAATCTTGTCCAATAACCAAAAGACTCTGATAAATACATGCAAATATCTGTAAAATTGCCTCCTTATTAAAGAAATCTTACAAATATAATTTTAGGCCATTCAAGTGGCTATAAAATGTACCAATGAATGAATGGCTTATAAGCAACAGAAATTTCTTTCTCAAACTACTGGAAGATGAGAAGTCTCAGACCTAGGTCTAGAAGGTTTAGTGTCTTCTGGTGGCCCTCTTATTTCAAATAATAGTGTGGCACCATGTGAATGTATTATTAACAATCTTACTAACTCATGTGTGGAGGGAGGAAGGGGGAGCTGGGAGGGATGTGGAGGAAAATAAACAAAGAGCCATGTGCATGTATATTTTTAACACTTGGAAACCCACTATGATGTATAATTGCAATGCACCAGTAAATTATGAAAAAAAAAAAAAAAACAGATGGCACCTGCTTGCTGCTTGCTGTGTCCCCACATAGTTGTAAGGATAACAGAGCTCCTTTGGGGAACTCCTTTGGGAATATTTTATGAAGGCATTAAAGCCATTTTTGAGGATTTGGGCCCCGTGACCTAAACACCTCCCCAAAGACCTGCTTCTGGATACTATCACATTGAGGTCTAGAATTCAAAATAGGAGTTTTAAGAACACTAATATTCAGGCCATAGCAAATATAGTCTAAGTAAAGATAAAGACATGGGCAAAGGACATCTGCCTTTTTCTATCAGTAAAAGATGTGGGCTTTATGCATATCAAACAGTGCAAATCTTTTATAGAATAAAAGCTAAGGACTGGAATCTTAAATGCCATGATATTTTTGCATAGAGACCAGTTATAGGACAAATAGGAACTGATGACTGTTTTCATACATATGGTTTTATTGAAAAACAGCTTTGCCTATTGGTTTACATACTGTCTGTGGCTACTTTTAGCTTACAGTTGCAAAGCTGAATAGTTAGGACAGAGATCCTGTGACTTGCAAGTGTGGAACATTAACTATAAGTTCCATATTAGAAACGGTATTCCAATTCCTGCCCTTGCTGTTCCATGAAGTTGATAATAACTAATTAAAAGCATATATGTCATTGTCAACATGATTTACATTATGATGTGAGACTATAATGCACCAATAAAAGCACATTTTAAAAAGCTAGGCAAGTACTATTTATTGAATGATAGAATAATAGTGACTTTTATTTGTTTTTTCTAAGTTTTGTATGTTCTAAATTTTTGGGAATATTCATATACAATTCTCATCATAGAAACATGGTTTAATTTAACTGTATTTTATGCATTTAACAATAGAAATGTATTTTCAGTGGGTACTGGAGGCTGAACCCAGGGGCATTCTACCTCTCAGCTATATCTCCAGACCAATTTAACTTTATTTGGAAGTAGGGTCTCCCTAAATCACTGAGGTTGACCTTGAACTTTTGTTCTTCCTATCTCAGCCTCTCAATCATTGGGGTTACAGGACATATAAGTATGTGCCACCACATCTGGTAGGATTGGGCCCAGAAGCCTTCTATCTCTGAGCGACACCCCCAGCTCAATTTTATTTATCTTATTTTTATTTTGAAATAGGGTCTCACTAAGTTACAGAAGGACTCACAAGGTTGCTGAGACTGGCTGTGAACCCATGATCCTCCTGTCTCAGCTTCCCAAGTATTCAATTACAGGCGTGTGCCACCATGCCTGGCTAGGAATGTACTTTTATTTATTTTTATTTTATTTATTTATCTATTTATTTATCTATCTATTTATTTATTTATTTATTTTGTGGTACTGGGGATTGAACTCAAGGGCCTTCTACCTTCGAGCTATACCCCCAGCCCTATTTTTTATTATTTATTTTGAAACAGGGTCTTACTAAGTTGCTGACTGCCTCACTAGGTAGCTGAGGCTGGCCACGAACCCAGATCCTCCGGTCTCAGTCTCCCTAATGCTGGGATTACAAGTGCACCACTACGCCTGGCTAGGAATGTTCTTTTAAAAAGCACTTTACATTGTGTACATGTATGTCACTATCATTAGGAACTAGTTATGATGTGAGATGATAATGCACCAATAAAAGTAAAAAAAATAAAATAAAACTACTAAGGCAGCATTTATGAATATATCATTATGAATCTCAATATCATGTACCATTATAATGTGATAATAAAATTTTAAAATAAAAATAAATAAAAAGCACCTTACAATTTATTTCTTTACTATGTTTTTCAACAAAATTTCATAAAAGAGTCATTTATATTCTGTTTCCAATTCCTCGATTCTCCTTCTCTCTAAACTCATTCATATTGTGACTTCACCCCCACAGCATGTTAAATATGTTCTCATCAAGGTCTTCAATACACCTACATTGTTAAATTCAGTATTTATTTCTTGCTTCTCTTACTGGACCTCTTAGCAACATTTGAAAGGGTTCATCACTCCTTTCTCCTTGAAATTCTTTCAGTGCTTGCCTTCTAGGTTGGTTGTTTAAATCTCTTTTGCTGACTATTCTTTTTCTCCCAGCCTCTATTAACTGCTAATTGCCTTTGGGCTTTGGCCTTGATCACATTTCTTAAGTCTATGCCCATTCATCCCATCTCTGGCTTATGCCCCTCCCTTAAGGTAACAACTCTGAAAAGCATATGCTTAGGTCATTCTGAAACACATATCTTTGTTTATTTAAATAAGTGTATGAGAATTAACATATAGGCACATATATTCCTGTGCACAGGAAGGCAAAACAAGTCTAACTGTCATCCATACCAAAAAAACTCAGGTTTCTACCACTTTCAAAAGTTTTACTATAGAAAAGTGACTTTCTTCCCCATAAATGGCAGGTATACTTTTGAGTTTGAGATCCGATATATTCTTTCCAAATATTACATTTCAGTAGCGGTTTATCAGTCTGGAAACACATTCCGGATAGGTTTTAAATGTTCTAGACCTAATTTTCTGATAATGCAGCACATTGAAAAACTGTTCAGCTTTCTTGCCATGGGCGATTGCTGAGTCAACATAATATCTTCCTAGACCAATCCTGTACACTCATCCCTGGAAGCAGTCCTCCAATTGTGACAGCCACGGAATCCATTAGAAAATTTACAAAGACATATTTAGCTAGCTTTTTGGTTTTCATTTTTAAATAATCAAGCAAATAAAAACTGTTATCCAAATTCCATCCTAACAAGATCACTGTCTTCCAATTCATACATACTCTCTGAAATAGTTTTACATCACCATGTATAGCTTATAGCCTTAGTTATACATAACCATGCTTTACCTTTGTGTTTTTCTTTTCTTGCATATTTGCCCCTTTCCTATCTTTCAAGAAGACAAGTAGATCCCAGAAGAGCCCCTCTTCCCTAAAAGGCCTTTTCTCATGTACATTTCTGATCTGATTTCCTTATGTCTTCATGTAAAATTGCAGGAATATTGGTGTACCAATATTTTGGTATTTTACTCAGAGGCATGGATCATTCTTGGTTTTTCCCTGCTGCTAGTGTTGATTTTGAAAAAGACTATACTTTAATTTTTGAACACCTGTGTGACTAATATTGGACAACACACTGAGATGGGCCCAGCTCACAAAACTCAGAGACCTTGGTATCTTGCTCTAGTTCTTCTTTTTTCCTGAGTTTGGTCACAGAAATAATTATTAATTTCAAAGATATTTAAAAGTTTAAAGTTCGCAGTGTTCATTTTCACAGTTTCCACTGTCAAGACAACTATAGAACTTAAAGAAAACTTGAGAATGCTAGTCAAAAGCACACTGCTTGTACGTAGTTTATAGTCAGTGCAGAAAACTGCTGTTGGCTCAATAGACTGAAAACTAGTAATAATAAGCCAATGTGAACACATATACTGGCACATACTTGTATTTTAAAATTACACCCACATCTTTTGTTCTGACATTAATATCAGAGAAAAATAAATGTATCTATATTGAACATGTTTGTTCATTTCTTACAAAAATTTTATTACTCTCCATGAAATTTCATACGTTTGCTCTTAAGGAAGAAACACAAATTCTCTTTCACAGTGTTTTATACACAACACAAGCAATAGTTTGTCATTTACTTATTTTTTGTGATCTATTGTTTTTGGAGGTGAGTGCGTTAAGTATGTTATATTTGGAATAATTCCAACCCTTTGTGATGGGGTACGGACTGTACCCCCCAAAATAAAATCCAGGTTTTTGATATTGTGAAAAAAAGAATTTTAACACATATCAATCACAACATCTGGCAGGTTTATTCTTCAGGAAAAAGGCCAGGGCGAGGAAAACTGGGGTGTAGGAAAAGACGGGGAGTGCAGAAAGAAATTCCCGACCACCGATTTTTATGGCATGTTCTCCGATCCCGGGCAGAAGTCCAAGAGAGGGAGAGACACGTGGATTCCAGGGGGTATAGGAGAGGGCGGGGTCCTTCCAGCCCCTCACTCTCAGTTTCCAAGATTTTCATAGGTTGAGTTCCAGGTGAGATTTTGGCTCCTCCTCTTTCCAGGTGTGTGCGGGTACGTCTCCGGTGGGCGGTGGGCTGGGCTATGGCTGGGCTATACGTTTCTCTTGGGCCGAACCAAATTTCTTCCAAGGGGTGGACAACACTCTTCGGATTTTTTAAAAAGGCTAAAAACTATATTTCTATGAATTTTCCCGATACCTCTTTTCTACCTAACATTTACACTTCTAAGCTACCTCATCACCTTTAAATATCCCAAGAATGGATAAAATAATGCGCTTTTATTTTCAGGGATTTAAAAAATTAATCTCTTAACTATATCTTTCTGATCAAGATAAAAATGCCATATTTTATATGTGTTTTGAGATAGATATATTCAACATTGTTTATTATTTTCTCTATGAGAAGATTTGGGAAAATTCCAAGCCTTTAATTTTCCATAAAATGACAGCTGGTATGGTGTTAATTTCATGGAACACAAAAGTCCACAAAATGTAGTAGGGGAATGGTGTGGTTCCCTAAATCCCAACTAGGGAATCCCAAGGGAGTAAAGATCTGACCAAGCAGTTGCTGGGGAATGGCCTGCTTGCCAAGGAATTGAGGCGTGCTTATGCTTCCTTGAGATCCCAAATCTTCAGGGGCTCTGAAAGGTTTGCTGGCATAAGCATGGAAACAACTTGAGAAGTGTCACAGAATCAAGCCAGAAGCTGCAGCCAGTAGAAAAAAATGCCATACATTTCACTAGCCATTGATTTTACCCTGGAAACCAGCAAGCTAGCCAAAAAAGATGCAAACAGCCACAGGACATGGGAGGCTAGTCCTGGCCAGTATCAGATAATAAAACTGTGTCTGTCTCCTCCTTCTCCTCTTTAATGAACAGTTAGTAAGTAACCAGGACTCTACTTCCCTGTTACTCCCTCTGGCAAACAGCCTTGACTGTACCTCAGTAGCTCCTACTTCTCCCTTTCCCTCTCCCTCTCCCTCTCCCTCTCCCTCTCCCTCTCTCTCTCCCTCTCCCCATCCTTTTCTCTTTCTTCCCATAGTAATAGAACACCTCTGTTTTTAACTAAACACAGCATCCTTTTTGCATGTGTTTTGAATAAAAAGTGTGAATAAGACCTTACCAATAATATAGAGACAGAGGAGGCAGGAGAACTCCAATGAGCTTTACTTGACAGAAAATTTTGTCTTCCTCTCATCTTTATTTAGTGCTAAATTCTGGCATTTGGAAATGGGCTGTGATGGTTGGGTAATTCACCACCTGGGGGACCCTAAAGATGCAAAGAGACACTAGGACTGGATGAGAGAGTGGTGACATGAAATCAGCCTGTGTCCTGGGGACTTGGTGAACAAGTCCTCACAGCAGCCCCCAGAAGTTTATGAGGGACAAGAATGCCTCTCTCGCGCTCACTCTGTGGTGTTTAATATGCTGTGTTCTCTCTCACAGTCCCTTCAATTCCAACGTCCTCAGCATTTCTAAATTTGCCCTGATATTTCTTTTATAGAGTCACCTAGGTTATTTTTTTTTAATGCATGGGTGTTTTGTTTTGTTTTGTTTTCATTTATTTTTGTGGTATTAGGGATTGAAACCATGGACATTCTACCTCTAAGCTATACCTGAGCCCTTTTTTAAATTTTGAAACAGGGTCTCACGAGGTTGCTGAAAGTCCCCTGTGTTGCTGAGGCTGTTGCTGAGGCTGGTCTAGAGCCTGCAATCATTCTGTTTCAGCTTCCCAAATACTGGGTTATAGGTGTATGCCATCATATCCGGCAGTTAGTGGGTGTTTTTTTTTTTTACCAATTTTTTTGCATATTCCATTATGTATCTATAAGCAATGGTAATGAGGATGGGCTCTGGAGTTGGACTGATTTCTCTTTCTTTTGGATTACATGTGATATATATTTCAATTATTCAAACTTTCTAAACATCAACTAGTTTATTCATAAAAGGTTTTTATGATAGTACCAAGAACCTCATGATATTCTTTATTTTGAAACAGGTTCTCACTAAGTTGCAAAGGGACTCACTAAGTAGCTGAGGCTGGCCTCGAACCTGTGATCCTCCTGTCTCAGCCTCCCAAGTACTGGGATTACAAGCATCGCCACCATGCCTGGCTACAAACAGCTTTTAATATCCCTAAAGGTGATCTTTAGTGACGTATTTTAAAAAGCAAATCTTTCTATTACTGGAAGAAATACTTTAATACAATTGAATTCAGCTAGGTTTGAGAATTTTAGCCTATGAACAAATATTTTGTTTTTAATATTACTTTATATATATATGTAGTAAATCATTTTTTTAATTTTGCAGGAAAATACTTTTGTAGTCAGCCTTTTCTTTGTGGACTTTTCTTTACCTACAAGTGTCATATTTCAACAATAGCTTAAAAACCATTGTTTTAAGATTTGAAAGAAAAAGCACCCCTCCAAGATTCCCCCACTTCCCACCCTGGTAAAATAAATTATTTGTATGTTTTTTTGAGGCCTTTTAGCTCCATAATAATCTTTAAATAAAATGTAGATTAATTTAACTAAAAATTATATAAAATTCATGTAATTTCCTCTTCCCTTTGAGACACATAATGTATATTGGGAAAAAACAGCAGTATGGCCTTGCATTCTGGGGAAAAACTAATTGCCAATATGACATTCATTTGTTTTTAGCAAATACTATATGAAACACAATTTTCTGCCTGACACAATTCCTTTAATTTTTAGCAAGAAAAATATGCTCAACATCACAGAACATTCCGATAATTTTCTAGTTTATAAGTGATATCCTATTCTCTTTGTCTATTCGCAGCATTTTGTACATCACTTAATGATTTTCTGCTAGCTTAAATATGGCTTCTTATCACAAACTGATTAGCCAATGTAGAATATATGGAGCGAAAATGGTTTCTAAACGTTCTCAGTTCCTAAATCTTTTAAAGATTTTCTGTTTGCATAAATATTCCTATCCTCACAAAACTTATGTGGCTAATGAGGAGTCAAAAGGAGCGGACTCTTTTATGTTATTGTTTCACTATAAGTCGATTTTTGAGACAGGGAGAAAGCAAGTGAGTTAAATTTCTGTTCGAAAAATATCCCATGAAAGACTGCCTTGATCATATTGATTAAGTAATTCAGAATTGCACTAAGGGTAGACCGTAAAAAGCCTCAATAATCATTGAAAATGTCATAGAACATTCCAATGTGACAAGCACAAATCTACTCACCTTCTCTACGCTAGCTCATTTAGTCACCTCATCCATTTGATGAAGTGGGCATTGCTAGGCATGTGCCCATTTTGTAGATGAGAAAAGTGAGTCAGGACGGACAGTCACTGGCCCCAAGTTCAACATCAGCCAGAAAACAAACCAGGCTCTATCTGCCTTCAAGGTTGATGATTTTCATAACATACTTACTGACTCTCAACTGTTGATATTCTTGTAATTTAAAAATTACTTTTCATGTTCATTTGTTCTTAAGAGATCATGTTTAAGGGCCATGTACAATAGTTTAAAATGTGACTAGGATCAAAACTGTGAAGCTCGGCCACAGTGAATTAACACCACAAATTCAATGTCAGAGAACAGACTTCTGTCTCTGGCACTAATACTATAAATAACCAGAAGAAACAACTGACAAAGCACATCTAGACATTCTGGGTTAAATATAAAAGCATGAGCTTTGAAACATTGGATCTGAGCTTTCCGTATGGTATTAGAGGTACCAGAGGCACAAAAGAAGCCAGGATTGGAAATCAGAATATTAACATTAAAACTAAAACAACCAGTACATAGCTGCTGATGTATGAAGTAAGCGGAGACTGCTTGGAATTTAACAGAGGAAAATCACTGAATACTGGAAACCAGCACATGGCAGCAAGAAGGTAGACACAGACACAGACACAGACACACACAGACAAACATAGACACACACACGCACACACACACAAACACTTAAGTTGAGCTCTCTCAGAGGCCTACATCCTAAACAAATTGCTAGACTAGAAAAAAAAAAAACCTTCCATTTGTCAAAGGAAAAACTAAGAGTAAATTTCACTGTCTTAGCCTAAAATCTAGGAGGAAAAAACAAATCTCTTCCACTGGAATTGAGAATCCCAACTTATTCTCAGCAGTTAGGAATTGGATTTTATGATTTCTGTGTGGTTTAGGAAAAAATGTCCAGCAATCAGATCATGTAAAATTTTTCCACGTTGGTAGTAATCTAGAACGTCTGGCTAAAGCCAGCCCAAACATCATCTCGAGGTACAGATGTCCAACGCATCTTCACAGAGGGCTCACAGATTCAATTTGAGAAATTTGAGATCAGCATTTAAAATAATCAAACACATGAAGAACAAGTCACAAATAAGTAGAAATCATGAGAAATAAGATGTAGTAGAACTGAAACCCAATAGTGTAGGATAAAGATAATAAATATTATCAGCTCAAACACAGGTTCTAAGTTATAGTAAAATTAAAGTTAGGATGTTAGCCGGGCGTGGTGGCGCACGCTTGTAATCTCAGCATTTGGGAGGCTGAGATTGGAGGATCCAGGTTCGCGGCCAGTCTCAGCTACCTAGTGAGGCACTCCACAACTTAGTGAGACCTTGTTTCAAAATAAAGAATAAAAATAGGGCTGGGGGATATAGCTCGGAGGTAGAATGCCCCTGGGTTCAATCCCCAGTACTGAAAAAAAAAAAAAAGAACTATTCCTGAGCTGGGCATGGGTGTGTGTGTCTGTGATCCCAGTACTTGGAAAGTTGAGACAGGAGGATAACAGGTTCAAGATCAGCCTCAGCAACTTAGGGAGGTTCTCAGCAACCTAGTGAAACCCTGTTTCAAACTAAAAAATAAAATAGGTCTGGGGGGGAATAGCCCAGAGGTAGAATGCTCCTGGATTCATTTCCTAGTACCAAGAGGGAAAAACAAGCAAACAAACATCCCTGGGAAAAGACTGTTTGCATGAGAAAAATAAAGTTAGAAATCTACTTCTAGTCAGGGTCAAAAATTATATTATAATTTAAAAACCTAAGGATAAAATAAATCAAACTTTAAAGTGGGTAGAAATAAATATGAGCATATTCATAAGAACTCTTAGCAGTGACATATTAGTTTATCAAGACTTAAAGGATACAAACTACAAATAAGAAAGATTGATAAAATTCTAACATCAAAGTTACAAACAGATAGGACTTAAGTGACTGTATTAATTAACAAAAATAAAAATCACTGACAAAAATACTATCTATGTAACATATGCACAAAAATAGTTTCTAATATATATATAGACAACTTGTAAATCACAAAATAAAAAAAAAAATTCAGTAAGAAATGATCAGAAGGTATGAAGGCACAATTAATGAAGAGGAAACTCTATTAGTCAAAAAGAAAATGGAAAATAATTAAAATCCACTATTAGGGAAATTAGCACTAAAACTATAATGAGACATCTTGACACACCCATGATGTTGACAATAATACACCAGTTGGATACTGTCCAATGAAGACAAATAGGGGAAGCAATGAAGACATATGTTCTGGTGGGAATGCAAACAATTTAAAACACTTGAGTAAACATCTGGTAAATATGTAAAATCTTAGGTATAATCCAGTGGAATTTTTGCTTTAGGAGAGGTGATACGAGACTATTCATAACAGTCCCCAAACAAAGTAGATTAGACACAGTATTAATACACATGTTAAAAATGCTGTCCTATAAGGGAAAGGAAAAATAAGTTGTAATATGTTACCACGGTTGACTATTGGACATCACTGGGAATGAATGAATTAGACATATACATGCCAAAATTAACAAACTTCTCTGGGTGTGGTGGCAAATGCCTGTCATCCCAGTATTTTGGAGGCTGAGACCGGAGGATAACAGGTTAGAAGCCAGTGTACAGTAACTTAGTGATACCCTGTTTCAAAAGATAAAAACTAAAATAGGGCTGGGGTTGTAGCTCAGAATTAGAACACCCTTGAGTTCAATATCTCTAGAAATACACACACACACACACACACACACACACACACACACACAGAATTTTATCAAAAGATTACAGTATAATGCACATATTCTTGTTTCATTTGTGATTGTTAAAGCTTCCATATCAATATTGTGACAAATAATCAACAGTAAATTATAGAAAAAAGTAACCCTCAGAAGAAAGAGACTGGACTGCAGGTAGAAAGGTGCCCAAGAGACTCCCATGTAGTTTACAATGTTTTATTTTATTAGGTGTATAGTGCACACATAAATGTTATTATTTAACCTTTTGTGTATGAGAAATAATTTCTAATTATTTTTAAGAAACAGGGAGAATAATTAGACCAATATGTGCAAATGTCTATGTCAAGAAATTGTACAGATAGTTGTTTGGGTTAACTATAATGATTAATTGGAGGCTGGATACCAATCTTCAAAATATTTGACTATAATGAAATTTACTCCAACTTAATAATAATTTTAACATAGTTCTCAGAATTAATTAGAACAATAAAAAATTATTCACTGTCAGTTATGTGATTTTCACGAAAGCAGAGTTGAAAGTACAGATGCAAACTTACTGCAGTCTATTACAAGGTATTGTATAAATAGCATAATTATCTTATAATAACTGAATTATCCTTTACTGCAAATTGTTCTTTTCTTTCTCCTAAGCTGCTGATTGATTTTTCTCTTCCTTGATGTCCTTTTGGTCCTTTGACAAACATGCTATGAATATGCTGTCATTTCAACATCATTTACACATTAACCTTCTTGTCAGACTCAACCTACTATTTTGACACATTTGTATTAATAATGTTGACTGTGATAGAAGAGGGAATATCCATCACTTTTTCAAGAATTTGAGCCAATGTAGGCAGAGGAATTTATTTTATACCATTTAGCACTTCATCAGATAACACATAATACCTCGAAACACGTCTAAAACTGCATGCCAAATTTCTTCCATTTCCCTACAACAAATATTGTAAAAAAATTCAGAAGGGACAATAGAAAATTCATAGCATCACTGCAGTGTGCCTTCTGCAATAGCATTATTGCTGACTGAAGTCAGACCTTTAGCTCTAATACAGGAAACAGTGGGGAAAGATCAAATGACACCTCACCATTAGGAAGCAGTCAGCCAATCCAGAATGTTGAAATCACACAGGACACATAGCCTGGCTTTTTCAACAGTAACTATGCTAAGAAAGGGGAAGTTTGGTTTTTTTCCTCCTTCCTTCCTTCCTTCCTTCCTTCCTTCCTTCCTTCCTTCCTTCCTTCCTTCCTTCTTCCTTTTTCCTCCTTCCTCCTTCCTCCTTCCTTCCTTCCTTCCTTTTTTTTCTGCCATATTGGGTTCTAGAGGCAGGGCTTTGTGCACTCTATCACTCAGTGCCCCCCTACTCTAAATGGTGAGGTTTTCTAACCTCTTAATAGAAGTAAAAACAAAATGCAGTAGTCAGTGGCAATCAGCAGAAGGTAAATAAAAACTAGGTACTAGAAGATATTAAGATGTTTTTTGTTTTGTTAAAAGAAATTATGTCAGCCGGGCGTGGTGGCGCACGCTTGTAATCCCAGCATTCGGGAGGCTGAGACCAGAGGATCCAGGTTCGCGGCCAGCCTCAGCTATCTAGTGAGGCACTCCGCAACTTAGTGAGACTTGGTTTCAAAATAAAGAATAAAAAATAGGGCTGG
>PVLC010037642.1:0-15172 GCA_004027655.1 Graphiurus murinus
GGGGACACCCTAATGAGCATGATGTACTTACAAGATCACATCAAAGTCAATCACTAAACTGACCAGGAGATAGGGGGAGGGTGGGTGGGACTTGGGGAAGGGTTAATGAGAAATATGTGCATGGATGTCTTTACCTGTACTAGCTTGTACCCAACAAAAATGTGTGATTAACCCTGTTGTACCCAAGAAATGTATAAAAATCCATGCTAATAAAAAAAATAAAGTCCAAAAAAAAAAGAAATTAGGAAAAGAGATAGGTTGACATATTTAATTTATTAATCTCCATTTATGTGAAAGTAATATACTTACAGTCTATTTATTTGTTATACTGTAGGAAAATCTTGGCCTAATCTGGGTTATTATAATTACATTCTTGTAAATAGCTTCCATCTTTATTTTTACCAATCAGGTCTAATCAGGAACAATTAGGAATCTCATCATGCCTTTTATCTTTGATCATTAAAATCAGTCCAAGAAAAAAAAAAAAAACATTAGAGAATAATTCTGAGAAATTAGAAGGAATTACTATGGATAGGAGCAGACTTTATGAAATAAAAATAATAATAAAAAGATAAAAATCTTGAAAAGACTAATAAAATTGCCACAACTCTGACAAAGAGAACAACAGAAAATAGAAAAAGTATAAAGAACAATTCTAGGCATGAAAGGGCATATGGTATAGTTCCATGCAAGATTAAAAAGAATATTCTGGACTAGATGAAAAATAATCTATATTGATAAATTCCTAAAAATATAACTTGTGAAGACTAATGTAAGGCAAAATAGGAAATCTGAGTACCCCTATAGTGAGACCTAAAATTTCTATAGTGAGACCTAAAATAAATTCTATCAATACTTTGCAATTTTCCAACTACAAAAATATTAGGCCAAAAGGATTTTATAGAGTGCTATCAAGAAATCAATAAAGAGGCTGTTCCAATATTTCATTAACTTTATCTGCAAGCAGAAAAAGAGGGATTTGACTCCAATTCACTTTGTGAGGTTAGCAAAACTCCACCAACCCCACATGTACACACATATGTAAACAAAACTTTTAGGGCTTCTGCATATGGCTTAGGATTGTTTAAAACTTCATTTCTGGCCACAGGTAGTTCAATTTCTTTATCCTGATGTGACATATAAAGATTCCACCTCATCTGGGCCCTGGGACAACAGGTCCACATTTCCACACGGGTGGATCTCACACTGAGGGAAGAAAGTGCGTGGCTGCAGAGTGCGCCAGTGTGATGTCCTTTGCATATGAAGTTCACTACAGGTAAAAGCAAATGATGCTGCCCAGAGGGACCACATGTGCAATAAAGTTCATGGAAATGAAAGAGAACAACAACCACAAGACTCAGGAGACAGTTGCTTCTGGAAAGTCAGAGAAAAGGGTGTGTTTATGCAGAAAAAGGAAGGGACTTGCCACAATGCAGATAATATCTGATCTCGATTTGGGTGAGAGGGAGAATTTCCTATTTAATTATCATGCTTTATAACTGCAGTATTTGTTATATTGCATGTTGTTTACATCTAGATATGATTCATACTACAGTCTACAAATCTTCAGTGTATAGCTTGGTGAATTTCCACATGTGTATGTATTCCTATAGTATTCTCTTTGTATCAAATAGTTCATAATACAAATGAAAACCACTTCTGAGGTTTACCTGTAATTTTATTTTTTCTTTATTACCAAATTCATTAACAGTCAGTTCATTACCATTTTACTCTTCGTTCTACACATGTAATTGCTCCAAAATAATATGTTGTTTCTGTGAAAATTCCAGTGTTGCTTGATTACAAAATCAAGAGTGACTTTCTCAGAGAGGAAAACTTTTTTATCCTAAAATAAAAAGTTGCCTATAAAATGCATCCTTTCATGAATGATCTCACTCCACAGTTGATGTGGAGTGTGTCGGGGAACAGCCATACCACAGCCCACAGGGAGAAAAGTGCTCAAGCAAGAATCCAATGGCTTTTGCAAGGACTATTGAATTTCAATTTCCTCCCACATGCTTCTCACCCTCTGAGGACAGGCAGACAGGCTTTCTAAATCTCTCACCATTCTTAGTCAAACACGTATCCATTAATGAAAAAATACCTACCCATTTAAAGTATATTGAATTTGGCATAAACTTAATTTTTAATATTTTAATCTGTTTTCCTGAGGAAAACTTTATTAAACTTTACCCCATGTCTTCTGCCAGTTATCTTTCTGCTGTCATAACAAAATACCTGAGATGATCAATTTATAAATAAAAAAGGTTTATTTTGGCTCATAGTTTTGTTTTGTTTTTTGTTTGTTTGTTTGTTTGTTTTTGCGATACTGAGCATTGAACTCAGGGGCATTCTACCTCCAGGCTACACCCCAAGCCCTATTTTGAAACAGGGTCTCACTAATTGCAGAGGGCCTCTCTAAGTAGCTGAGGATGGTGGCAAACCTGTAATCCTCCTGTCTCAGCTTCCCTAGTACTGAGATTACAAGCGTGCGCCACCACGCCCAGCTGGCTCACAGTTTTGAAGGTTCTGGTTCATGGTAGGTTGGCCTCACTGCTTTGGATACCTCCAGGTGACATATCACGACTGAAGTGTGTGTTGGAGCAAAACGACTCACCTACAAAGAAAGGAAGGACAGAGAAGAGGAAGAGGAAGGGGCCAGGATCCCAATACTCTCTTCAAGGGCCTAACTTTCTCCCACTAGGTCCCCTTCTTGAGGATCCCACCACCTCCCTATAGCCTATAAAGGCTGGTGACCAAACCTTTAACACACAGGGCTTTGAGGACATTCAGCATTCTAATGGTAGCATCTTCCCTGCATATTAAATTCATATTGCATAATTATCATAATTTTACTAGTTCTGGGGGGAAAAGGCCACGACTCAAGCAATCTGGCAGCCAGGAAGGCTTGAAGCAAGGCACAATGTAGCCACAGGGAAGGGTTTGGGCCAAACTGGAGGCCACACAATATACAGAATCAGCAAGATTACTGGTTTTCCATCGAAATGGTTATCACTGTATGTCAATGGACTCTGCTTACACATCAGCCCATCGAACCTGGGAACTTCTTATCATAGAGGAAAAGACACTTTTGCCTGAGTGTGGAAGGAAGCACATCTCTTCACCTTGACTTCCTGGGGCTTTCATATCAAGTGCTCTTCATAACTTTAATCTAGGAAAAACTTATTCACAGCCTTTTTCTGTGACAGTAAGTTTCATGTGTTGAAGTTGTAATTTGTAAACAATCAAGTAACTGAAAAGAGAGCCTACAGATTGGGAGAAAATCTTTGCCAGCTACTTCTCTGATAAAGGTCTAATATCTAGAACATATAAAGAACTAAAAAAAAGTTAATATACACACAAAAATAATAACCCAATTAAAAATAGGGTACTCAAATGAGTTGACTCTTCTCAAAAAAAGAAATACAAATGGCCAACAAATGTATGAAAAATGTTCAACATTATTAACAATCAGAGAAATGCAAATCAAAACTACACTGATATCCCATCTAACTTTAATTAGAATGGCAATTGCCAAATATACAAGCAATAACAAATGCTGGTGAGGATGTGGGGAAACAGGAACTCATAAACACCACTGGGATTGTGAATTAGTGTAACTACTGTGGAGATTAGTATGGAAGTTCCTCAAAAGAAGAAGAGTGGAACCACATTATGACCCAGCCATACCACCCCTCATTATCCTTCCAAAGGAACTGAAGTTATAATACTATAGTAATACATACGTACCCACATTTATAGCAGCACAATTCACAATAGCCAAATTATGAAACCAATCTAGGTGTCTATCAACAGATGAATGGATAATGAAAATGTGGTCTATATGCACACAATGAAATTTTACTCAGCCATAAAGAACAACAAAATTTTATGTTATGTGCAGAAAAAGAAATACGTTCTTAAGAGAAGAAATACTTGTAAAAGATGTATGCTGAAGGACAAAAAAGATGTATGCTGAGGAGCAAAAAAGATGTATGCTGGTCCCAGATTGTATCAAGAATCAAAGCACAAAACGAGGACATTAGGGGAAGGATGGGAGCTGAGAGGTACTGCCAGAACGGCCACCATACCCAGCATTTTATTATCCCTGGAGGCGAATTCAGATGAACACAAGACAGTGCCATGGCACTCGCTGTCACTGCAATTGCTCTTATTTTTGGTCTACTGATGAATAAACAGACATTCAGGAGCTGGCTAATTGTTTGAGGCCACATAACCATTAATTGAGAGGATTCAAACCATGAATTTCTGGCTCCAAACTTCGCACCTTTGTTTTGTTTTCTCACTAAAATGATCCTCACTTGTTGTTTATTTATATCCAAGAATCTGCATCAGACAATTAAAATAAAATTATATTTTTCTCTGGTTTCATCCAGATCAGTTAAGAATGGAGGATGATGTGATTTTATTGGCAGGTTTTAGAATTTCTGTATTATGTTGAATTTCTCCATCTCCAACTGGGAATGGGGACTTTACAGACTTCAGCCAGCCAGGCTCAGGGACAGAACAAAAAGCTGCTCTGTCGGGGAGGGTATCCTGGGAAGAGCTGGAGGTATTCTGTTACTGGTTGATGGATTTTGTTAGGATAATGAGAACAACTATTAAGAAAACCTCATCTGCCTCTTGACCTAGGTTGAAGATGATTGTTAATCATTAAAATGCGAATTGTAGTAGGGAAGAGATATTAAGCTGAGACCCAAAGTGTCATCCAGGACAGCTCAGTAAAGCATCTGGCCTATGGGAAGTCGAGAGGGAGAGAGAGAGAGAGAGAAAGAGAGAGAGAGAGAGAGAGAGAGAGAGAGAGAGAGAGAGAGAGAGAGAGAGAGAGATCGGGAAGTGTGGATGCGGTGGAATTTGCTGGAAGATTAAGCTGTATATAATCAGACCCATTGAGCAAAGTCAAACTGAGGCAGGTCCAACAGAGTCTCACCACTTCCAAAGACAGGACTGCTAAGAGACCCTAAGCCCTTCCATTCCTCTTCTGATACATGAAATAACTGTGTTTGGGCTTTGTTCATATTTGCATTGGAGTCTATCTTTTCCCATTAAGCCTGTCTTAATATAATCATCTTGCTGTAAACTCAACTCCTTATCATGAGGATTAGTTTCCAGACCTTTTCCCCAACTGGAGGCACAGACCTCCATTCCAGATCATGAAACTGGGGGAGGCGACAGGGAGGGAAGACCTGCTGGCAGATTACCTGACATCCTGTGACTTTCCCATTTACAGCATTGCCAATGGAATTAGTCACCTAAGAGGTCATTCCCTGGCACCGTGTAGGATGGCATGGCAATCAAGAGGGTGCAGGCCCTGGAGGAGAGCTTTCCAGTAGACTCCCCATCTCCCTGGGAGCTGGATCAGAGGCATCGCTGCTGCCAAGTAGGAGGTCCACCGAAGTTCACACCTAGTGTCAAGAAATGATGTTTCCACGAGTCCCTGAGCTTCTGCACTTTCTTGGCTGCTTCTCTTCTCTAGAGGGAAATATATTCTACACCTGGAAAGCCCAAAGACGTAAAGGTTACCATAAACTAAATCACTCTTGGATGTGCTCTCTGAAAATTGCACTTTTTCAATAGAAGATTCACAGAACTTTACAGCAGAAAGAAACTCAGAGATTATCTGTTCTCATTTAACAAATGAGGCAGCCAGCAAAATGTGTTAAACCTGTACCACTGTCCTGACCTTTTGAAACAAACAGACAAGTTAACTTTCCTTCATCCTGTCTTGTATAGAGAAAAACAGACTTGGAGGATAGAGGCCATGCATATTCTTACAGAAAAATTTAATAAAATAAAAGTCATCATTATGCCTCTGACTAACACTTATTTTGTATAGGGACAATTTTAATAAAAAGGATGACTAAGGTTAAGTGCTCATTGTTTTCTTAGGAACTTTAGGGCACATTGACACAGGCCAAATGCATCTCCGTCTTTTTATGAGTTATTTGAATTTGGTCTGTGAATCAAACTATGGGTAGCAGGACTTCATTTTTCTTAAGAAACTACAGGGTTCAACAGAAGGAATTTATTATCTTGTCCTGATTCCTTAATTGCTAATCCCGGTTGTCTCTCTCTGTGTCACTCTGCAAATCTGCATCTGCCTCTGTTCTCTCTCTCTCTCTCTCTCTCTCTATATATATATATATATATATATATGTGTATATATATATATATATATATATATATACACATATATATATATATACACATATAAAGGCATGTGCCTTTATATATATACACATATAAAGGCACATGTACACACACACACATATCTATGGCACAGAGATGGAGGCTTCTGTGTGAACATGGTAGCAAATAAGAAAAACATAACAGTTTTCTTACAACTCTCTATTTAAATGCCAATGAAGAGCAAGTAGAAAAAGTCAATATGAAAACTACATGCAAAGTATGATTCTAAATATTTCATAAAACATAACTATATAGTCATCATTCTGCAATTTATATTAATTAGTTATGATAGAATAAGTTATCTAAATTGTATGTCATGACAACTTCAAAATTTGGTGATTTAGCACAGTAAAAATTTATTTCTCAGAAGTAATATCAAGTCAGGCATGGTGGTACACACCTGTAATCCCAGTGCTTGGGAGGTTGAGACAGGAGGATCACAGATTCAAGGCTGGCCTCAGGCCTCAGCAAGACCTTAGAGAGACCATCAGCAATTTAGTGAGGCCTGTTTCAAAGTTTAAAAGGGGGCTTGGAGGTGGGATGCCCCTGGGTTCAATCCCCAGCACCCCCCCCCAAAAAAAAAAGTACTCTGCAGAGTGCCTGCTCAGCTTTCTTTCATCTTGCTGCTGACTCTGCTGCCCAGAACACAACTCCCAGGTTTGGGTGGTGAAGGAAGCACACAGTGCTAAGCTGCCTTGGCCCCAAAGTGACCTGTGTCACTTACACACTCTGACTATTAGCTAGTGCTATTCACACAGGATGAATTCAATTGTAAGAAGACTTAGAAGCCAGGGGAGTTCATGGAGATCTGGGGAGTCTTTCCACTTGCACCTCTCTTTTAACCACAGCCCACAGGCTCAGAGATCACACCTCACCACCTCAACCATCCCAAAGTGGGCGTCCATGAGCTGCGCTACAAATATAGCATGTTACAATTCCATGATTTATCTTGATCCTGTGCAACGTGTGAATTAAATTATAAAGTTAAGTCATCACAACATGCCTTTTATTTTTAAAGTGGAGAAAAGAAATGGGAAAATATAATAAGATTAGGTAAAAGTCTAGAAGATGAACTATTTACACAGGGAATGCTCCTGTTTTAGACTTGGATTATAACGCAGCAACTCTGCAGTGACGTAGGGTTTCCTCTACCAAGATCTCTGCTGAGGTCCTGGGTACTGAGAACCAGCAGCAATCTTCTGGTGTAAATGTCGTGGGAAAAATCAGGCCAGCTGTGTGTACCTACGGGTATCCCAGGGAAGAAGAGCAGGAAAAGTAGCAAACACATCACTTATTAATCTACCTGTCCTCTACATTTTATCACTGAACAACTGTCCTGCACATCCTTCAAAGTCTCACCTCTGCAGTAACTTCTCAGTGTGCGCTTTCTGGTCTGTAAAGTCTGAGTTCTGTCAAAAGTTGTTGCAACTGATGTGACTATAACCTAGAATTAAATGTTTGTTTATTTCGTTTTATTCTGTTTTGTTTTTCTATACCAGGGGTTGAACTCAGGGGTGTTTGACCTCTGAGCTACACTCCCAGCCCTTTTATTTTGAAACAAGGAGGATCTCACTGAGTTACTGATGGTCTCACCAATTTGCTAAGTCTGACCTCAAAACCCACAATTCTCCTGTCTCAGACTCCCAAGTTCTGAGATTACAGGTATGTGCCACTGTCCCTGACTGTAACCTAGAACTATAGAAACAATTATAGTTAGCAAAATAATCATTGCAAAAGTTTACAGGTCTTTTCAGTACCCTGGAACAGCCTATATCCATTTGCTAATTTGTCTTATGTGCTTAAGATCCTCAACCAGAATTGTATATAAACTCAGATATACAAACTAAAAAGAAATGTATTATAAATGCTGTGTCCCTGTTTCTGCTGCTGTTCAAGTGGCTATGGTAGGTTTAATGGTTTTCCTATTTTAAGTTCCCATTTCCCTAGGTAATCCCAGAACACAGGGTTCTTTCTGTGCCCTGCAAGGAAACCTGGCACCTGGTTTCCAGGATTCCCAAGCCCTGGATGGTCCCAGCTAAGCGCTGCAGATCTCAATTCACTTTCCCCCCAGCCCTGGCGATACCCAGACTTGTCCAGAAGCGCCCACTCCTCCTGTAATGTTCTCCGTGGTTCCACTGCACAGACCAGCCTCATTCCCTCCTGACTCACGGTGCATCAGCGCAACAGGATGAGCCCCTAAGTTACTTGTTCATGGTGTATCACAGGAGCCCTGAAAAGACCAGTGACAGTTTCAACACTGAATTTAATGGGATATTTGTGATACCCCATAACAACAGCATTTATTTCTTAGAAACCGAGATCTCTAAACTAACAGAGCTCCAAGTTGCACAGGAAAAGGAAGCAAAAGTTTTTCAAGTACAGTATGAGATGCTAATACAATTTGGGTTGAGGAGGGTACTAAGGAATGAGCCCAGACCTATTAAAGTTTTTATTTAGAAACAGGGTCTCACTAAGTTTGATAAGGATGTCGCTAAGTAGATCCTCATGTCTCAGCCTCCCGAGTACTGGGATTATAGGCGTGTGCCACCACAACAGGCACAAGAATGTCTTTTTAATGTTCTGTCTGACAAAATGGGAGCCATCTACGACAGCTTCTGCTGCCTCCTAGTTGTCTCAAGAGAGAACCACATGCGGAGACTGGCATGGAAGCTGCTCCCGTGGTTTTCCCACTGAACACTGTTTTGATGTGAAAGAGGCACTGACCCATAGCGCAGGAGCCAGCTATTCACACCAGGACAAGGACTTCAAGGGTGACCCACAGTACTTGTTGCCGATGGTGAAATGCAAGCTCTCCACTGAAAACTTCAGTTTGAGAAAAATTCTGTCCATCACCATGAGAATGGCAGATTCCAAATACTTCAGAACAAAAGAGACTTTTCTGGTGAGTTCTAATAAAATATATCCTGTCGGGAAGATCGGCACGGCTGGGTAAACCACCATTCTCCAACTGACCAATACATGTCACATACAACCCATGGGTAAACTGTCTCTACAAATTGCAGGCTAGAAGCCGGGCACGGTGGCGCACGCTTGTAATCCCAGCATTCGGGAGGCTGAGACCGGAGGATCCGGGTTCGTGGGCAGCCTCAGCTACCTAGTGAGGCCCTCCGCAACTTAGTGAGACTCGGTTTCAAGATAAAGAATAAAAAATAGGGCTGGGGGTATAGCTCGGAGGTAGAATGCCCGTGAGTTCAATCCCCAGTACCGCAAAAAAAAAAAAAAAAAAAAGAAACAAATTGCAGGCTAGAGTGATGGACTGTCTCATAACAGGGTAAAATGTTCATTAATAAGGTTTTGAATTCTACATTGTAACTAAACTTTAAGAAACTACCATCACAGCTGGGTGTGGTGGCATACACCTGTAATCCTAGTACTTGAGGGCTGAGACAGGAGGATCGCAGTTTCGAGGCCAACCTCAGCAATTTAGCAAGACCCTTAACAACTTAGTATGACTCTGTTTCAAAATAAAAAGTAAAAATGGCTGAGGGTGTAGCTCAGAGATAGACCAGCCCTGGGTTCAATCCTCAGCAACAAAAAAAGGAAAAAAGAAAAAGCAGTTACCATTTCTTTGAACCTCACTATGATGTATAATTACAATGTACCAATGAAAGTCTGTAAAAAAAAAGGAATGACTACTTCTCACGTTTCTATTAAATAAAGGTTATTCACAATTGTCTGAAAAAGCTACTAAAATAATACCCCATTTCCCTACTAACAAAACAAATCTTCACCTATTTCAACCAAAACAACATATCATAATAGGTTAAACGCAGAGGCAGACAAGAGAAGTTGGCTGTCTTTGATTAGCCCAGACATTAATGATGTTTGCAAAATGAAAGACAATGTCATTTCTCAATAATTTGGGGGAGAATGTAGCTATTTATCATTAAAGCAGTTGCCTTTCACTAATATGGAATTTTTGCTTCAATTTTTAAATTGATTAGTAAATATTTTTAAAGCTTCTTTTGATAGTCCAACACTCTAACGTACAGCAGGCACAGGTAGAAACTTCCTCAACAAGACTCCCAAAGCTCAGGAAATTAAAATGACAATTAATAAGTAGGATGGCATTAAACAAAAAAGTTTCTGCTCAACAAAGGAAACCATCAAGAGTTCAAAGGGAAAGTCTACAGAATGGGAGAAGATCTTTGCCAGTTATCCCTTTGATAAAGGACTAATATCTAGAATGTACAAAGAAAAAGACTTTACACTAAAAACAAAAACAAAAAACCCAATCAAGAAATGGACAATTGAATTGAATAGACACTTCATAAAAGAAAAGATACAAATGGCCAATAAATACATGAAAAAATGTTCAATATCCTTAATAATCAGGGAGATGAAAATCAAAACCACATTGAGATTCCATCTAACCTCAATCAGAATGGCAATCATCAAGAAGTCAAAAAACAATAAACGTTGGCAAGGATATGAAGAAATTGGAAATCTTCTACACTGTTTATGGGAATGCAAATTAGTTCAGCCACTATGGAAATCAGTGTGGAAATTTCTTAGAAAACTGGGATTGTATTCACCAGTTTTATGATCCAGCTATACCACTCCTGGGTATATTTCTAAAGGGACTGAAATCAGAGAACAACAGTAATATATATGTATACACACACACACACACATGTTCATAGCAGCACAATTCACAATAGCCAAATTATGGAACCAACCTAGGTGTCCATCAATAGATGAATGAATTACAAAATTATGGTATATCTACACTCAGCAATAAAGAAGAACAAAATTGTATCACTTGCAAGAAAATGGAAGGAACTGGAGAACATTATGTTAAGTGAGATTAGCCAGTCACAGAAAATGAAGGGTCATATGTTTTCTCTAATATGCACAAGCTAGGGAGTAACTGGGATACAAGAGGGTCTCCAGATAATGAAGGAGAAACATCAGTGGAGCCAGGGAAGTGGTCTAAGGAAAGGGGAGGGGGAAGACTGAGGTTCATTGAAGGAATTACTACCATCAGCTCTATATACAAATGTGAAGATACCAATGTCAATCTCAGTACTTTGTATGAAGAAGGGGGAAGATGGGGAGGCCAGGGGCAGGGGTGGCTACCAAATGCTGTGTGCATGTATGTCACTGTCAACATGATTTATATTATGATGTGAGACTATAATACACCAATAAATGCATATTAAATAAATAAATCCAAACTATTAAAAAACATTTCTTCCGTTTTAATCTTGAATATGACACACACTGATGAGACACACCTGAATAGAAACTCCACTGTTCCTGGTGATTTTTAATGTCACAAAGAATTCTTAGACCAAAGCCTTTGTGCAGCACTGTCTTGGAAGGTTAAGCACAGAAGGAAAAGCTATTAGAAGCAAACAATTGGGAACCCTTTTTGAAGGGCAACATACAAATGTGTGCGCCTTTTCTCCCATCTTGCCACCAACACAGGCAAAAAACACAAGTTTGTGGCAGTTGTCCCTGATTACATCCTAGTGACAGTGTGACTGGCCCCAGGGAATAGATCACACCGATCTACACAACCCGTCGTAACCCCAGTGCCTGCTAACACTCATTTCCCAGCCTCCACTGCTGCGAACAGGGGCCACATGACACAAGTCTTGTCCAAGAGAAACAACTGGAAGCCCACTGAGCAGTTTCTTAGGAGTGCTGTTTCCCGGTTATCAAGAGAGGTCTGGGAGGAGAATAAGCCAGGGTGTGATGGCCATGATGGCGCCCACTCTCTTGTGACCATCGGAGAATGAAGTTGAAGAACAAGGTCCAGCAGGTTGAGGGTGCTGGAGTATTGGAAGGAGTCAGTCCTTGGTGACAGTTTTTAGCTGCTGAGCCAGCCCTGAAACCACAACCTCCAGCCTTCTTATTACAGTGTGGAATTAAACATGCTCATCAGGGAAAGCATGCCCTTGGCCATTCTCTAATCTACCACCACTACTGACTTCTATATCAAAGAAATGAGCGGTATCACGTAGGAGGTAACAGTTTTGCTCCTGAAAAGTTAAAGTAGTCTGATGTATAAATGTGTTCAAGGAACTAAAAGGTAGTATTATGAAGGGAACACCTTTACCTTTGAAAAATTAAAATCGGATATATAGAGATAATGTGTGTGTGCGTGTGTGTGTGTGTGTGTGTGTGTGTGTGTGTGTGTGTGTGTGAGTGAAGGGTGGCCGGGCATAGTGGCACACTCTTGTAATCCAAGTACTTGAGAGCCTGAGACAGGAGGATTGGAAGTTCAAGGCCAGCCTCAGCAACTTAACAAGACCCTGTTTCAAATTTTTAAAATAAAAATAAAAAGAGTTGGGGATATGGCTTGGAAGTAAAATACCCCTGTGTTCAACTCCAATTCAAAAAAAAAAAAGAATTAAAGTTAGAATCCTATAGTGATACAGGTATACCCATGTTTATAGCAGCACAATTCACAATAGCCATATCCACACTGGAAACCAAGCCTTTATTATTTTTAATGTGCTTTTATTGATATATTATTGTCTCACATCATAATGTAAATCATGTTGACAATGACATACATGCACACAGCACTTGGTGCCCACTCCCTGCCTCCCTATTTTCCCCCCTCCAGTCTCCCCGCCTCCCATACAGAGCACTGAGATTAACATTGGAATTTTTATATATGTACACACAGTTGATGTTAGTATTTCCAATAATGAACCTCAGTCTTTCCCCTCTCCCCCTTTCCTTAGACACTTCCCTAGCTCCACTGAGGTTTCTCCTCCATTATCTGGAGTCTCTCTGGTGTCTAAGTTACTCCCTAGCTTTCACACATTAAGGGAAACATATGTCCCTTCACTTTCTGTGACTGGCTAATCTCACTATTGGAGACCATGATGTACAAAAGAGTTAAGACTTTGGGGTCTCAACTGCTTATTGTCCAAGTCTATCTGGAAACATTCCATGCTGACGCCAAGAGTGCATAAAAGAATTATGTGCTAACCATAAACGTCAGGTGTGCGCATAAGAACTATGTGCTGCCCACAAAGTTAGTAGGATTTCATAGGTTAATAGGTTTTCTTAAGACTTAATGGAAATAGTCAATTGAATGGTAAACTTGGGCAGAAGTATGCAATATACTTTTAGACAATAGGTTAGGTTAAATATTAACGTATGGCTAAAGGGTTTCGGGAATAATGTGTTTTCTTAAAACAATGAGATTTTCTGTAAAAGTATGCTTTTGATCTTTACATGTCATGTTTTTCTGTAGTATGAATCAAAATTATCTGATGTTTCTCTTAGATGATCTTCCTTGTGTGATTGTATAAAAACACCCTGAAAAATAAACTCAGTGTGGCAGTATTCACTGTCAGCTCTCCTGAATCTACCTGAATCTATCCCTTGTCTTTCTCTTTCTTTCTTTTTTTTTTTATTATTTAAGACTTTTATTAAGAGGTGTTTGCAGTTTGTTGACTTTTTTGAAAAAAAATCAAGTTGTAAACTTTTATTACAACTTAAAAATGAAGTTCTTAAAAAATCTCGACTTGATCAGATTCTGAAACAATTTAAAAACCTTTAAAGGTGTATTGAGAAAAACCAGGCTTTTTAAAAAAAACACGTTTGTCATCACCAAAAAGAGACATCTTGGGGAGATCCAAGATGGCGACTGAGTGAAACAACTTCCCTCAGATGCTAGGATTTCGAACCAAATCTACCATACAAAGAGCTTCTTAACAGAAGGAAAAATACAACAACAACAACCAAAAAAAGCGGAATCTGAATTACAACAAAGGAAGAACCAGAAAGCGGACCTAGGAAAGTAAGAAAGCCAGCTGCGCTGCAGCCCTGGGCTCTGCGCCCTAGAGCTGCACCGCCTAGGAGCTAGGCTACCGCATCCCGGTGCCTTGGGCCCCGAGGAGGAGCTAGTCCCCGAGATGGTATCCGGCGCCCTACGCCCCGGTGCCCTGCGCCCCAGAGCTGCGCCGTGGAGGAGCTAGGCCACTCAGAGGGGATCTGGCGCCCTGCGCTCCTGTGCCCTGCACCCAAGAGCCGTGCCGCGGAGGAGCTAGTCCCCGAGACGGTACCCGGCACCCCGAGGAGCCAGGCCCAGAGACGGCATCCAGTGCCCTGCGCCCCGGTGCCCAGCACCCCGAGCTGTGCTGCCGAGGAGCCAGGCCCAGAGACGGCATCCAGCGCCTTGCGCCCAGGTGCCCTGTGCCCCGAGCTGCGCCGCCAAGGAGCCAGGCCCTGAGACGGCATCCAGCGCACTACACCCCGTGCCAAGCGCCCCAAACTGCGCCGCCGAGGAGCCAGGCCCTGAGACGGTATCCGGCGCCCTGCACCCCGGTACCCTGCACCCAGAGCTGCGCCATAGTGGAGCCAGGCCCTGAGATGGGATCTGGCGCTCTGCACCCCCGGAGTCGTGCCACCGAGCAGCTAGACCACCGAGAGCTGAAGCAACAGAGATCAGCCTGATGCTGTGAGCTGCAAAATCCACGGCGGGCATAGCTAAAAGCCCAGGCGTGGGATGGGGACCCCTGTGTCTCCACGCACTACCTAGGTGGATAACACCGAACCATCTATACTGCCCGGAACCAGTGGAAAGACCAGCGCGAGCTCCCGTGGGTCGGCCTCTGAGCTCCGCCCCAGAGGTGGAAAAGTGAGCGAAGGCGCAACAGAGTCTGAAGCAGTCTAGCCATGTATCCGTAAGTGAACTACAACCCGGGGTGCTGGGTTCACAATACAAAGGTTAGACTCAGGTACCCGCCCTTCTAGAGACTAGACAGGCCAGAGGGCACAGGATCCCAGAGTATATATAGGGCATCTGGAAAGGTCTGGCATTTAGACTGCAAAAGCAAAAAGCAGAGAGAGAGACACACAACCAGGCCCTGGAGAGCCCGGAGACATAAGCTAGCAGCGAGAGAAATCCTCTGCCTGAACTGAGAGAGCAAATAAAAAAATTCAAGCTCGGTGCTTATGAACTAGCAGAATGATC
>PVLC010037643.1:0-15172 GCA_004027655.1 Graphiurus murinus
ACATATACAAACACTGAGTTCAACCTAGAAAGGAAGCCTCATTCTGGTTCTTCTGTCGGAAAGTGTTTTCATAGAATATGTATGGTCATTTTCAAATGTCTCACTCCTGCGGAAGTCAATCTCAATCCTGGATGGAAAGGCGAGGAGCCGGGGGAAAGCCCTCCAAGTGCTGTGTGCATGTATGTCGTCATCACTACGAATCACATTGTGACTGAGACTGTAAAGCACCAACCAATAAAAGTATAAAAATTTTAAAAAATTAAGAATAAATAAAAAGCTACAGAATAATATAAGTGAAATTATAAAAATTATGAAGCTTGATTTTAATTTGGATGATACTAGAACAAACTATCTTTTCAGGAAATACTACTAAACAGGGAAAGGACAGTACTGAGACTAACAAGATGGAAGTAAATGAAGCCCATCGCCCACAGCTACTCTGAGCAGCCAGGGTCTACGGAGGGACCTCCCCGTCCTCTCCAGCCATCCACCCTCCAGTCACCCTCTGATCAGACACTCACTTCTGTGGGACTTTGTGTTTTTCCCACAGTGGGGAATGCGGTGACTGTACCTGAGCAGATGACTCCTGCATCTTCAGAGTGCTCACAGTCGTGCTGTCCCCAGCCCCGAGAAGGGCACGTCCACACCTGGGCCTCCTCTCCTGTGCATCTCAACATGTCCAGCCAGATGGGCCCGGATCCCTGCCCAAAGTGAGCACGACCCATGACTTCCAGGGCCACTCCACAGCCCAGCTGTCTGCACACCACGTGGCCGTCAACCAGGTCCCAGCTGTCATCACAGACGGTGCCCCAGGTGTTGTTGTGAAGGATCTCCACTCTCCCTGCACAGTGGCTGCCCCCATCCACCAGGCGCAGCTGTGGGCTTCCTGAGGAGAAAATCATGGCAATCATTGTGTTTATGCAGAGAATGAGAAGGGCTTCCTTGTCCAGTAGGGCACCTCTCACATAAGTGGTGGGAGCACTCTGCTTTCAGAAGACACAGCCTGCTGAGGAAGACATGGAGTCCTTGCCCCAGACCAGCAGCTGAGTCTGATTTCCTACTGAAACAACAGTGTTCAGAAATTAATACTATATATGAAGAATAGTAGATAAAAGAGATGGGATTAAATCCCAAATGATCTAGTAAGTAGAAGATGTCAGTCCTATTAGTGTTAAACTTGTGGTTTCTAGAGCTCTGCATAGGAAGTGAGTAAAGTACACTGGAAATGTCAGAATCCCTACTGTGAGCAGTGATAATGGCTTTACTGAGTGATTTCTAAGAAGCAATGTAATGGGCGGCATCTGAATTGACTTCTAATGAAGTGCATCCACTTTAATGCAATGGCATGAGACTTGGAAAGATTAGAGCACAGTGGCTTGAGGGAGAAACTGGCTGGCGTTCAACAGCGGTCTCAGGTGGGAGCCACAAATCCTGGAGAAGTCATAACTCTTATTGTCTGCATGGTCCTTCAATATCAAAAGCTGAATGGTCCTGAGACAGGCAGGGTTTACCTCAAAATACTTCACCAATTCTAGGCCTCAGAGTTCAGACCTGGATATTTACTTTCAAAAATATTCTCACTTTAAGTGGGAAGGCCATCCTCACAAAAAAAGATGTCTCATGAGGATGATCTTGCCCGGATTCCACTAGGAATCACAGGATGTTGCTTCTTCCCACAAACAAATCTAACCTCTGCTTGGACTTCCTGTCAGGAGTTGCTATTATTCAAACATTAGAGTTCTTGGTGAGGGGCGACATGACAGAAAAGAAGCACCTTTTCTGTGAATCTGGGAATGAGAGGAGTCAGGGAACAAAGTGGAAACATTATTCTGAGAAGAGAAAGAGAGGAACAACTCTGGGAACCAGTGAGGAAGAGACAGAAACTACACAGCAAGGAGCAGCACAAAGGCCACTCAGAGAAGAGCACAGAGCCACTGCAGCTTCAGCTCCAGCTCCTGGCTGGGGGAGGGGAGCTGCATCAGAGGGAAGCTGCAGAGCTCAGACCTCATGGAGACCAGCAGCAGCAGCAGCCTTAGCTGTGGGGGAAACATGTTCTTACAAGCTACAAATCAAGTTTGGGGAAGTGTTCCGAGAGGGACTCCTGCTGCACAGCAGGAGCTTGAGAGGAGAGAGTCCTTATGTTGCTGAGCAAACTCTCAGAGCGCTGTAAGCAGGAGCCACACTGAGAAGGGTACTAGTGTTAGGGTCCGAACTGCGCTAGGGTTTAGGAAATAGGGAACAATCACAGGTTAGGGGTCCCAGGTCACCCTTGTGCAGTTACTGGGAGGGAGAGGGCCTTGCTACAGTCTCAGTGGGGCCAGCACCCATCACAAACAGGCTGAAATCCCAGTAGATGGGAGGCTGAGACAGGGGAAGTTCAGATTTGAGGACAGCCTCACTACGTTGTAGTGAGACTCTCAGTAAAACTCTCTTTCAAAACAAAAAGTAAGGTGGGTGTAGTGGCACAGGCTTGCTTGTAATCTCGGTACTTGGGAAGCTGAGACAGGAGGGTCAGGTTAGCCGCCAGCCTCAGCTATTTAATGCGGTCCTCAGCAACTTAGTGAAACCTTGTTTCAAAATAAAGAGGGCTGGGGATCTATCTCAGACTTAGAATGCCCCTGAGTTCAACTCCCAGTACTATAAAAAAATAAAAATAAAAAATAAATAGAGCCAGGCATGGTGGTGCACACTTGTAATCCCAGCATTTGGGAGGCTTAGACTGGAGGATCCAGGTTTGCAGCCAGCCTCAGCTACTTAGTGAGGTGCTCCACAACTTAGTGAGACCCGGTTTCAAAATAAAGAATAAAAAAAATAGGACTGGGGCTGTAGCTCAGAGGTAGAATGCCCCCAGGTTCCATCCACAGTACCTCAAAAAAATTAAATAAATAAAAATTAGTTAATTAATTAATTAAAAGGGTGTGGCTTGAAGGTAAAATACTCCTAGGTTCAAACCACAGTACTACAAAATAAAAAAACTCACTAGTTTCTAATTGCAAAAATACATATTTTCTGTAATATTTCAATGGTATATAGGAATCTGAAAATTAAAAAACTTCCTATCCTTTTTTCCATTCCCAGGTGGCTGCAATAAAAAAAGCCACCAATTTACTGTGTTTCCCTGTTTACACTTCTCTGTTTATGTAAGAACATATTCATGAGCAATAGGCATCACACTATACTCATTATCCATTCCGCACAGTTGACAATCACAATACCCAGATGTGTGAATGTGGTTGGTTCATCTAGACTTCTACTATATGGATAGAAAATGAACAAACGTATGTTCAGAGGGGCTCTTCTTCTGGAATCCTGGGAAGGGGATATGCCATGGCTTGAACATGACTTAAAGGTCTACAGTGGTCGGTATTTACCTGCAGTGGCCATTTTCCCTTATCTCCTGAAACACCTGGCATGTGTCTTCTCCCTCTGAGTTATAAAGACGGTTTATGATGCAAGCCACTTCTCTGAGGGTTGAAACACAATGTAAGGTAAACCAGGTGCCTCAGGCTTTTGTTGAGGCTTAGACATTAAATAATATATACAATGCTAGATCTATTAGTAAGGATTTTCATTACAAACGGTATGAACCCAACTCAAATATGTTGATACCCAAAGTTGGAGAGCTTCTAGAACAGATGAGATTCTAAAGGAAAAGCATGAAATATGGAGACCTGTTACTTCCAGAACCTTCTCCCACATGTTCTTTCCCAACCCTTGCTTGTTTCAGTTTCCCTTTGCTCTTTAGAGGTGTCCTTCCCACACAGCTGAGACCGTGGACCCCAGCATGCTGCTTTGACCCACAAGAATACGGTGAATGTAGGGCAATGACTCCTACTGACCACCCCTGTGTTACGGACCCACCCACCCCCATGACCAGGGAGAGTGGACTAGCAAGAACGAGCACATCATCCACACACAGTGCTGGGCATGAGCAGTGGTGCACCAAAGGAACAGATGTTTAGCAGAAAATCAGGATGAGTGTACTAAATTCATTAAAGGAAACTCCACAGGAGATACATGGGATATATCTAAATGCAACTAAACTATTTCTGAAGGTTTTAATTTTCTTAATTTTTCAATGGAAATGTAGATAAATTTTATTCTGTTTTCTCTCACAAATTCAAATATTTGACAAAATACAGCTCAATATCCTAATTGTTACTAATTTGAGTTTCTTTTGCATGGGATTGTTGAATTTCCAAAGAAAGAATACAAGATGGAAATTTTCACATACATAGCTGCTATAAGAGATACAATATTCATAAGATATTAAAAAGAAATAATGTCTTATGTGACACTAGCTGAGAGTGAAATGCAGCAGAATATAAATACAGAACCAAAGACATCTATACATTTAGGAATTGAGTATTTTGAATGGCAACACCTTAAATCATTAAGACATATAGTTTTCTAGTGCTGAAAACTTAGGGATTGGTGTAAACACAGTATCTGTTACTTCATACTGCCTTCTAAATTAAGTTTTTCAGTGGCTCAATGAACATGTGTCTTTATGGTTTGGATCTGGAATGTCCCCGAATCTCAGGTGCACAGAGGTGCAGCTTTGGGATTGTGATGAGATCAGGAGACTCTCACTTCATCAATGGATTGATCCATTGGTGGACAAATGGAATGCTGGGAGGGAGGAAGTTGTTGGAGAAAGTAGGTCACTGCAGGAGGGGCCTGGAAGGGTTTATCTTCGCCCTGACTTTTTCTCCCCTCTCTCCCTCCCTCCCTCCTCCCTCTCTCCTTCTCTTTTTTTTCTCTCTCTCCTACCAAGTTGCCACGAGCTGAGCCCCTTTCCTCTGCTACATCCTCCACCAGGATGCTTCTGTCTTGGAGCCAGCCGGCCATGGGCTCAATCTTTGAAACCATGAGTCCTAATAAATCTTTCCTCCTCTAGTTGTTTCTGTCAGGCATTTTGATCAGATTGTTGAAAAGGTGACTACTACAGATAAAAGTGAATCATAATACACAGAAAGATAAAAATATTATGTGTTGCAGAATGCTACAATCTGAGGACACCAGTCATGATAGATTCTGAGTTTCAGTGAGGGGCTTTAAAAATTATTGAAGAATTTATTGTAAACAATAGGATAAAATGAGCACCACTTCAAGTTCCTTCTGCTGTATTCACTGGCTCTTCTTCTAAATCTAAGATACTTCAGTGGAGATTAATGAAACTCCTCCTCAAAGCCCTCACACATAGAGGACAGAGCCACCTCCCAGTCTCACCAGCTGTCCCAGGAGCAGCAAGTTTGCTAGTTGGAGGGACGCTGGCCCTAGTCTAGAGTGAGGAAGTTGTGATTGACAACAACCATGGGAAAAAATTAAAATAATAGGGTCCTTTGGTTTTTTTCCCCCTGATGGCATATTCTTTTAATCATGATAACTAATGGCAATCAGAAAATAAAGGGTAAGAACACTTTAATAATACCAAAGACAGGTTTTATTAGTGAGAAGTAAAGTTTTCATATTCTAATAATCCCATACAATGAAATTATTAATGATAAATAGAATGTAGGAGAGAATTTTGACATAAAACAAAATTTTGCCTGACCAGAGACAAATGTGTGTTTATTCAAGATATTACCTATGCTTTTATCTGTATCTGACGCAATCTATGTTTTCATAGAAGAACACAAGAACAGTTTCCCCTACATGAGGCCATGGCAGAGCCCAACTGAACTCATCTCTGACTCATCTAAGCAGAGGAGGGAATTCTCAGGGTGAAGACTGCGCTGACCCTGATGGCGACTATCCAGCTCCTCGTCATTTTAATGGAAATCAGTCTTCATGAAAAATGTCAGGACATATTTTTAGTCATAAGAAAGTGGGGCTTATTTCCATTTTTCTGTATATGATTAACCAGTTTTGCCATCACCATTTGTTGAAGAGGCTATCTTTTTTCCAGTGTATGTTTTTGGCCCTTTGTAAAGAATTAATTGGCTGTAAGTGTGCTGATTTGTTTCTCAGTTTTTTATTCTGCTCCATTGGTCTATGTGTTTTTTGTTTGTTTGTTTTGTTTTGCTTTTGTTTTTGTTTTTGGTGCCAATACCATGCTGTTTTTATTACTGTGGCTTTGTAGTATAGTTTGGGTTGGGGGGGTGGGGTTGTTGTTGTTGTTGTTGTTTTTTCTTCCTCCAAGCTACACCCCCAGCCCTATTTTTTATTCTTTATTTGGAAATAGGGTCTCACGAAGTTGTGGAGGGCCTCACTAGGTAGCTGAAGCTGGCCTTGAACCCGGATCCTCCAGTCTCAGCCTCCCAAATGCTGGGATTACAAGCATGTGCCACCACACCCAGCTTGTGGTATAGTTTTGAAGTCAGGTATTGGGATGGCTCCTGCATAGTTCTTGTTGCTGAGAAGGACTTTGGCTATTCTGGGTTTTTTTGTTGTTCCAAATGAATTTAAGGACTGATTTTTCTATGTCAGTGAGGAGTGACGTGGGTAACTTAATGGGTATTGTATTGAATCTGTAGATCACTTTTGGAAGAATGGCCATTTTGATGATATTTATTCTGCCTATCCAGGAGCATGGAAGATATTTCCATCTTCTAAGGTCTTCTCCAATTTCTTTTTTCAACTTTTTGTAGTTTTCCTTGTAGAGATCTTTTACCCACATGGTTAGGTTTATTCCTAAGTTTTTCATTTTGGGGAGGGATATCATGAATGGAAGTGTTTTCTGGATTTCTTTTTCAGTGGATTTATGGCTGGCATATAGGAAGCTGGTAGTTTTTTAAGATTGATTTTGGTTGTTTTTTTGTTTTGTTTTGCGGTACTAGGGATTGAATTCAGGGGCATTCTACCTCCGAGCTACACCCCCAGCCCTATTTTTTATTCTTTATTTTGAAATAGGGTCTCACTAAGTTGTGGAGTGCCTCGCTAGGTAGCTGAGGCTGGCCGAAAACCTGGATCCTCCGGTCTCAGCCTCCCAAATGCTGGGATTACAAGCGTCTGCCACCACGCCGGCTTGAGATTGATTTTGTATTCAGACACTTTTCTGAATTTGTTGATCAGTTCTAAGCCTTTTGGTTGAGTTTTTTGGGTCTTGTAAGTATAGTATCATGTCATCTTTTAGTTCTTTCCTTCCTATTTGTACTCCTTTGATTTCCTGCTCTTGCCTTATTGCTCTTGCTAGAGTCTCAAGGACTATATTGAAAAGAAGTGGTGAAATAGCCAAAGAAAAGCAGTTTCACCAATGAGGACTATGTTTAGAATTAATATAGTTAATTTGTTCTCACACGCAACATTGGATTTGACTAGCATTGCAAAAATTTAAAAAAGCAACCAGGCATGGTGGTACATGCATGTAATCCCAGGACTTGGGAGGCTGAGACAAGGGAATTAGAGGTTCAAAGCCAACCTCAGCAATTTAGTGAGGTTCTCAGCAACTTAGCAAGACACTGTTTTCAAATAAGAAATAAATTAGTGCTGAGGTGTAGTTAAAAGGTAGAGTTCCCCTCTAGGTTCAATTTCCAGCACCAAGAAAAAAAAAAAAAAAAAGCCTGGATTTTGAAATCTCTGTCTTGTGCTCTCATAGAATGATTTGCCGAGAGCCAGCCCTCAAAGCGGTAGAGTCTGGGGGTCCCTCGTTAGGTGGAGATTGAGGATGAGGTCGAGAGTGAGTGAGAGTATGCTTACACACAATGTGGTTAAGACGCCTCTGTGTTTAATTCATCTCAGGAGTGCTTTTTATGCTCATTACAACAAGGTATACAAAACAAGAATTTTTACAGCCTTGTTTTTCCCTAAAGTTAACTGGGTACAATTTTAACTAGAAAAGCTATTTCGCATAGTGTTGGCTAAGATTAGGGGAGCAGCAAAAGTTTACAAAAAATACAAAAGTGTAAATGAATTATTTTTTAGCAGCGAAGAGAAGCAGGGGTAAAGGTTAATAGCGAAGAAGAAGCTATTCATTAGATAAAACGTTCCTATTTGCTCAGGCAGCTAGAAGATAGCTAGTTAATAAGTTTTAGGTAAGCAGAGAGTTTGGCAAGCTCTCTGTCTTAAAGCTTTCTTTTACTTATGATAAGAAACCTAAGTTCTCTTGACTCAGCTGCTGGTATTTGTAGAGAGTTAATGGATACCTCTTGCCAAGGCCGAGGCATTGTATACAGCCCCTGAATGACTTCAATCCATTCAGCATCTTGTGCCTCTCAAAAATCTTTTAATGTAGAAGCAGAGCCCAAATTTCCAGAATAAAATAATGTAAAACAAGAAATATCACATGTCCCTTATTTAGCAGGCCGAGCCTTGCTCTTAGACCTTAACTGGTTAAGGTAACGCCGCAATGGTTCCTAAGTTTTTGTGTCATAAGTTACACAAGACAGAAACACACCATTGCTTCAGTCAGAAGGAGGAAGCACCGAGGTCCAGATCAGGATCGCAGGATTCATCTTAGTGGTGTGTTGGATTTGAAGGATTGTGACAAAAAGACTGAAGGTACTTCGATGTATTTGCACATGACAGCAAGTGGACGCTTTGGTGGCTTCTCTTCAAGTGACAGAAAGATGGGTGACTCGTAGATCAGGTTGGGGCTCTGATTTCTTTCTAAACAAAGAAAGCATTATTTCCCTCTAGTTGTTGAGCATAAATCTATTCAGTTCCACTTTTACTTCCCAGAACACTATGTTAATGTCTACTTTCTCCAGTGTCTTAAATGTCATCTTGGAACAGCTTCCTAATAAGCAGGACCTTGAGCAGGGCTCAGCCCACTGAAATCATGCAGGGCATATGATTTCAAAAGAAGGGATGTGTGGCACTTCCCACTTTGCATTATTATATTCTGGAAATTCGGGGTGCTTTGGGTTTTGCTTTCACATTAAAAATTCCTAAGAGACACGGGATTGCTAAACAGATTGCGAGTCATCTATGGTAGCTGAAAAGAACAATACCTCAGCTAATCTCAGAGGTATTCATTAACTCTCAACAAATATCAGCAGTTGAACTTTGTAGCTTAGCTACAAATCAAAGGAACTTAGGTTTACTATTCCTTATCTATAAGCAAAGAAAGCTTTAAGACAGAGAGTTTGCCCGCCCTCACTTATTAACTACTTTCTACCTGCCTGAACAAATAGTAAAGATTTAATCTAATGAATTGAGTTTTCTCTCCACTGTTAACCTTTAGCCCTGCTATTGTCTGTAAAACTTTGCTGTTTTCTTAATCCCAGCAAATACTATGGGAAATAGCTTTTTTGGTTAAAGATGTACCCACTCAACTTTAGGGAAAAACAAGACTGTAAAAATTCCGGTTCAGTATACCTTGTTGTAAAAGAGTATAAAAAACAGTGGTGACATGAATTAAACAGATGCATCTTGAACACTACATTGGGCGTAAGCATATTCTCATTCGACCTCGTACTCAATCCCCACCTAACGAGGGACCCCCTGACTCTGCTGCCTCGAGGGCTGGCCCCCCCCATCTTCTGATAATAACCCCACTCAGTGCTAAGATTAAAGATCATCAAGTTGTACATACTATTGAGGATTGTAAGCATGATGTTCTTGTTTTATGCCCAAGATGGCAGATGACAGGAAGGGTAAGAATTTATTCAAAGTCATAGATATGTAGAATATGATCACATCCAGACTTATCCTTTCATATCCTTGTTTTATGCCTGAGATGGCAGGTCCTGGGTAAAGATTTGTTCAAATTTACAGATGTAAAGATTATGTCTGCATCCACACTTTGTCTCATGCCTCCCAATGACAGATGCACATTGCAGGTGACTGCACATGTCCTCCTCCTTGGGCGGGACATGAGATGTCTGTCACAGCTCACTTTCCTAGGTGGTTCACATCTCCCTCCTCTCTCACAGGTCGCCTCATTTTCCAAACTCAGCCCACATGCTTGAGACATACTGACTGTGTCACGGGAGAATCTCAGGGACCAGACTTTCAGAAAGCGACAACGCTGTGCCTGTGCCTGAGCCTGGGGATTCCCAGATCTCCACATCTCAGCTTCTGTGTAGGGCTCTTTGCCAAAGGAATGTCCCCATTCACTCTCCTGTTATTATAACTTTCCGACTCAATTTTATACAGGAAAACAAAAGAGGGTAGGATGACCAGGTTGGTTTTCAACATCTGTCATCAACATCACACTTTTTCTTCATCCCCTGGGACCAAGATTGTCTCCTCCATCCTGCCTGTAGCTGTGACTCATCTGCACCCAAGCAGTTCAAGGCCTCTGCCCATATGACACACTTCTAAATACATCTGTCTCTTCATCCATCACTCAAGTCTCCTACTATTCTCTGAGGAGAGAGCACTGTGTTCTGAGCTGCTGGAGATATCTTCACCTGATGTGGTATTTGGCCACTCAAAAATCCACAGACTCAAGTATGGTCCTTGAAGTTCATACTTGCCCTGGACCCTTGACCTTCCCAATCACCTTTGAAGTCCAGAGGTGGCAGCCTGGCCTTCCCATCAAGGTGCAGAAAGGGGTAAGGACATAGGACACTGGAGGCCTAGAAGTGGGCTCTGATCAGAAAATGATGAAAATGAGGGAGAGAGAGCTTCAAAGGAGGCGTGCCTAAGCTTTCTGCAGAGGGCTTATATGCAGAAAGGAGGTGGGTGTTTGAAAGCAATATAGAGTCCACTTGCATGATGTTTTACTCAAAATATAAACACCTTTCTTAGAGTTTGCCATGTTCCAAAAATGTTGGTAGGACATGGGATATAAATCAGGAAAAAAGTCCTTCTCTTTGGTTCACTTTAATTCATTTGGAGAGAAAACCAGGCACACAGTTTTTAGCCCTTGAAGAGTTTATGCAACCTGAATGGACAAAGAAAAATTTGCTCCTGAGGGGTACTATTGATTTTGCTGAATCAATAAAAAGAAAAACACAATGACAATTGCAGTCAGATGTCTCCTGCGTGGTCTCACTGTGGAGATGCACTTTGTCCTTACACAAGATCCTTAATGGAATTTCATCCCCATGACACTTTCTTCCACCATTAGGACCTCTCAGTACCTCGATCTTGATTCACTATTACAACGCATTCTTCTCTCTTCCTACAACTAACCATACAGTATTCACACAAGTGTACACACGACATTCTCCAAACTACATCTGGGTCCTCAGTGCTGCTCAGAGGATCCTCCAGTGCTTCTGGTCAGCTCCCATTGCCACCCGCAGCTTTGATAAACCTCTTCCACCTGCTTCCAAAATCCCACTTGTCTCCCTATTCTCTTTCTTATCAAATATCCTTCAAACACACTCTTCTTATATCCCTGAATGCATCAGGTGTAAACCACATCATCTCCTACCATAACACGTACATCTTAGTGTTTCATTGCACCTACAGTGACCTGCCAGCACATGGCCGAGTGCTCCTTCTATGTTGTGTTTACAACTATGTCGTGCTGAAAAAATATGGAGAGAACCTATTGTAGTGAAGATGGAAGCAGAACCTATGACTCTATTTCCTCCACAGTCCTGGTCTTTCTCACCAAACAGCTATGTATTTTTATTTCTGAAACTTCTAAGGAGACTTGCAACTTTGTAGTAATCCATATATCCCTCTGTGATTTGTTTAATGATAAACCCGGTGCCTGTACACCTACTATGCTAATGCAACACCAAGTCTCAGGCTTATGTACATGGAAACCCTCAATTCAACTGAGAAGAGTACAGCATCACTCCTGTCCCTCACCCTGACAGTGTCACTGTCACGAAGGGGTCCTGTGTGAGACTTTGCAAATGCCTTATAATTTAAACAACTTATAAAAAATTATGAAGCTTAATTTTAATTCATAGGATACAAGAATAAACTCTCTTTTCAGGTAAGATAACAGGAAAAAAGAAAAACCAACAATTGATACAGTGAAGAGGGAAGTAAGCAAAGCCCGTCAGCAGCAGCAAGTTAGAGCAGTCAGTGACTGTGGGCAGAACTCTGGATGCATAAGTGGACAATGCACAGCACTTACCCGAGCAGAAGACTCCTGAACTATCCCCATTGGTACAGGTGTGCTAGCCCCAGCCCCAGGAGGGGCACTTCCACAGGTGGACTACCTCTCCTGTGCAGTTCAGCTTGTCCAGCCACATGGACTCTGATTCTGCCTGAAAGTAACAAAGAGAGAGGGCCTTTCCACAGCCCAGCTGTCTGCACACCTCCTGGCCAACTTTCGTGGACATATCCATTGATGGGTTCATAATTTGAATGGGTGGTGACCATATGCAGCTACAGCTTGGCTGAAGGAGGTAGCCCACTAGGGGGTGATCTTGGGCACTGTATCAGCCCCTAGTGAGTGGTTCCTAACTCACTCTGTCTCTGCTTCCCAGCTTCCATGAGCTGCCCACCATGGAAGGAACCTCTGAAATCATGAGCCAAATACAACTCTCCTCCTCTAATGCCGGGGTCCAGCCCTCTTGGCAACAGGGTCAGGGGCCCCTCGACTGGTGTGGAATGAGATGAAGTCGCAAGAATAGGCTCACACCCATGCAGTGAAGAAGCACATCTGTTTATTTCTCTTTAGCTGAAAATGCAGGCAAGCGTTCTGCCCCTGCTGCTGCTGCTGCTGCTGCTCTCTTACTGAGAAGTCTTAGCTTGATTATTTCCAGACAGAAAAAAAATAGGCTCTCTTTCATAAAGTTATATTTTGTACAGAACCGGAATGAATGAGATAAAGTCTTAATCTATAAACCTTTTTGTTCTAAGTCTTTTGTCCTAAATATTTTAGAAGGCAAGGACACATTTTACCAGACCAAGAAGCTGCTCTCTTGAGAACAAATTCCGGCAGAACACTACCTCACTGCAGAGAAAGCTTGCCTTCTTCTTCTGTACTTGGTTTGCCAAGTATTCAGCAACATAGTATCTAACCTTCATTTGATTTCAGATAGAGCCTGCACTCTAGGCTGGAACTGTTTCTCCACAGACTTGTTTTTCTAAAAGTTAATCACAACCAATTCAGTTTACAACACGTATATAAAAATTCTTTGCGTGGCACTCCAAGGTGTTCTGGTCAGGAGTTTTGTTCACAACAACAAAAGAGCAGAATTAACCTAGCCCAAGTGCAAGGCAGAGAAGCACGGCTCCTGTGTATTGACCTTCTCTTGTATCCAGTATCACCTGTGGTGGGTTACAGCAGTTTTGGGTCATGAATCCACCTGGGCAGTACACAGCTTATAACAACATTGGCCTTGGCCCTTCCCTAGTGCTGTGCTGGTCTTGGCAGCTGTGACCTTGGGGTGTGAAACAGCATAGCAGAATTGGTGGCCACAGACCTTCCCAACTCATTTCTCTTCCAACTTCGGGAAACTCAACACAGAGAAAACAACTGTCAGCTTGAGACAGTTGCTGAACACACCAACTATGGATTTCAGATAAACCCGGGCTTGGACTGCCCTCTAGTGCTATTACAAGGACCACACACAAATAGTGAACAAAACAAACTTGGACTCATGGCACTCACTGCTACTAAAATAGCAGAAGTGTCCAAAGGCTCAGAAATAATAAGCAACCCACATAGCATCTCTGGAAAGATAGGCACAAAAAAGCCAGGTGAGAGTGTGTAAAACAGTAGGCTTGGATTTTATCAGTGCACTCTACATGCGTGTATGGTAACACCACGCTGAATCCCGTTTATGTGTAAACTCAATGCATGTTAATACAACAAATTTAAGCCTAGATCCAAAGAGTGAAATAAATACCTCACTCGTCAACTTGGACGTGATGCCACACACCAACAAGCATCATGAACTTCCAGAGAACCATGACCTCATCTAATCGTCACCAGAAGCACCAGAAAGTATTGCTGAGGGAAAATTTGTGGGTTAAAAATGGTAAACAATCATTTTAAGGAGGAAAATGAGATTTAGGAAAACACATAAATATGATTGAATACTCTGACAGAAAGTTTACAGAAAGATGGAAGCAATTTAGAAGATCACACAGAAGTCCTTTAAGTGAAAAATATACCAAGTGAATTTGAAAACACAACAGAAAACCATCAATAGCAGAATACATTAAAAAAAAATAGTGATCTCCAAGACAGGCTTTTTAAAATATGTAGTTGGAGTAGAAAAGAATGAAGAAGGAAGAAGAAAGCTGATGAAAAGTGTGGAACAGAATGGAAAGAGAAAATACCCGTTACTGAAATTCCAGAGGCACCTGAGAATGCGAAAAGGAGAGAAAGTTTATTCAAAGAGATAATAAAACTTCACAAGCCTAGGGAAGGACATATTTATCCAGATAAGGAAGGACTCAAGGGCACAGCTAAATTTACCCTTACCAATTTTATTCAAGATACATTATAATCAATTTATGAAACCAAAGATAAGATTTTCTAAGCAGCCAATGAAACTGGTGACTCACACCTATAATCTCAGTACTTTGGAGGCTATGACAGGAGGGTCACCGATTTGAGGCCATCCTCAGCAATTTAGCGAGACCCTGTTTCCAAGTAAAAAACAAAATAGGAATTGGGTGTAGCTCAGAGATAGAATGGCCCTGGATTCAATGCCCTGTACCAAAAAAGAAAATAACACATGCAAGCATGTTATGAGTGGAACTATACAGACATAAAAGTTGAACAACTTAATTTGAAACAAAAACTGAGTCAAGGAAGAAATAAAAAAGCAAATTTAAAATTTTCAGAAATAAAAAAGGAGACATAACATCTGATACCTTTTGAGATATAGCAAAACAGTACTAAGAGGGAAGTTTATAGTAGTCAACACCTTGAAAAGAGGAGAAAGATCCCAAATCTCCTATTCCTACATCTCAAGGAATTATAAAAACATAACAAGCAAAATCTGATAATAAAAAAGATAAAAAAATAAAAACCAAAGCTGAAATTAATAGAGCCTAAAATAACGTCACAAAATATCAATAAAACAGAGAGCTGGTTCCTCATAAAGATTTTTAGAATTTGACAATTAGCCAAACTATCTAAGGAAAGAAAAAGAGAGATAAGACTTTAGTAAATAAAATCAGAGAAAAAAAGGTAGACGTTACAATTGATACCACAGAAACACAATATTTACAACTATGACAACTATGCAACCGGCATATGTGGACGTAATATTATTTGAACACTTTCCCTCCAGGATCCTTCTTTTTCCCTCCCCTCTCCCCTCCCCCCTCCCACTATCTACTGGTCTCTCCTCATTGATCTGAAGTCCCTTGTTTTCTGATTTTTCTCTCCAGGTTCCATCTATAAAAGAAAACA
>PVLC010037644.1:0-15176 GCA_004027655.1 Graphiurus murinus
ACCATGAGATAAGGCTCATGTTTGATACTTTGTGTTATCTGAAACACACAGTGATAGGCTTAGGCATTCACAAAAAGTGCTGAGAAAATAATTTCTGGATGACGTGTGTTATGTGCATATCTTCTACTTGTGTATATTTATGAATTTGTGTGTGTTTAAATGTGTTTCCCATATACTCTCTATGAAGTACTCATCTCTGTGGTTTGGGAAGAGGGATATTTTGATTTTCCCTGCCCATCAGGCCCATGACATTATAAACTAATAAGTGTTGTACTCCAAAAACGCACACCTTTGACTAGCACAGACGAAGAGCTTACCTGAGCTTTAGGCTGGAGTTACTTTTCTTTCTCACCTGCTTGGAGATCTTTTCCTTTCTCAATAAAAAGGAATAATCTTGTGAAACATAAAAGGAGAATAGGTATTTGTACAGATGTGGGTATTTGTGCTTATGTATACATATATGTATGTATGTATGTATATACATATATATGTGAAAGAAATATACCAAAGTATAAATTGTGGTTATTTCTGGTCAGTGGCTTTTTCCAATTTTCTATGATAAAACATATTACTTTTATTGAGAAAAAAAAAAAACCCAAACCATGAGCCAGGCATGGTGGCACACGCTTGTAATCCCAGTACTTGGGAAATTGAAACAGGAGGATTCCAGGTTCAAAGCTAGCCTTGGCAATTGAGTGCAACTCTCAGCAACCTAGTGAGACTCTGTTTCCAAATAAGGTATAAAATAGGGCTAGAGATGTAGCTTGGAGGTAGAATGCCTCCAGGTTCAGTCCCCAGTACCCTCCCCCCCCAAAAAAAAAACCCAAACCTTAATGGTGCCACTTCTTAAAAGAATAGGAAGAGCCAGGCGTGGTGGCGCATGCTTGTAATTCCAGCATTCGGGAGGCTGAGACCGGAGGATCCAGGTTCGCGGCCAGCCTCAGCTACCTAGTGAGGCACTCCGCAACTTAGTGAGACTCGGTTTCAAAATAAAGAATAAAAAATAGGGCTGGGGGTATAGCTCGGGGATAGAATGCCCCTGAGTTCAATCCCCAGTACTGCAAAAAAAAAAAAAAAAAAAAAAAAGAATAAGAAGAAGAAGAAGAGAGAAGATTTTTAGATGGTCACTAGGTTTCGCCCTCTACAGGAACCAAGGGTACCTCATAGGGAACAGGCTGATCTGCTTCTTTTCAGTATCTTGAGATTCAAGAAAGGGTACAGATGAATTTGGGCTGACTTGTAGGTTGGACCAAGGTTGTGAGCTGAGGAACTGGCAACTTTGTTTGGTTGTGAAGGTCAGGAGCTTTGAACTGTGAGAAAAAAGGAAGGAAAGTCCAGGAGGCTGTGGAGTAAGGTGAGAGGGCCTGATAAGTTCTCCAGGGTCTCCCCCAAACTCAGCTGATTAGAGGTATATGGAAAAGGCCAGGGAAGGCCTGAAACATACTTTCAAGTTCAGAAAGAGATTTCACCAAAAGATATGTATGCCATGGGAGAGCAAGCATGTTTCAAGTTTGGTTTTAGCCCAAGTGATTCCAGAAAGAGGTATTTCCAGAGTGACCCCAAGTGGGCCAGGAGGGCTCAGAGGGATCCTCATAAGGAACCCGTTGCCACTGGCTGAGCAGTGAGGTTTCAAACCAGAGGCAGCTCAGTGGGAGGGCAGGACATCTCTCCCTACCCCTTCCTCTTCAACCACAGTCCAAGGACAGAGGGAAGGTTTTCTGCTAAAGAGGCTGTGTCTAACCTTTCTGAACTTGGAACAGGGGGAAAAAAAAAACACATGAAATAAGTATTTCCAAGGATATCACTCTGACACTGCTTAGGTCCAAAATTCTCTCAGGGGTCCCTGAGCAGAGGGAGAAATGGAAAGAGAAAAAACAGAGAGATTGAATATCTCTGTCTACAGCCGATTTACCTGTGGTGGGGTGTTCTGGAGGTGGGAGCATCTGGCCTGTCGCTGTGGAGGCAGCCTACCAGGCGGACACAGCTCCGCACCCTCTGGGTCCTTTCTGCTCCTGAGCTGTCTCATCCTCCCATGGTGCAGAATGGAGAGCCTTGGGGTCAGCGTGAGCCTCAAGCACATCTCTAGGTCACAAGGGAGACCTCAGGCAGAGTGGGATATAGGAAAGAACAAATAAGAGAAGTCACAGAAACCCATCCTTGAAAAAAGCTGATCTGAGAATATGTTTCATGGTGTTGATGTCTTCTCTGTGCACTGTTCAATATTTCTGCCGCTGTGTATCTCCATTTTCTTAAATTCTGATGGCTACATTGAGGAGAATTTCCAGTCTGGGCTCTGGTTTGAAACTTGAGAAAGGCTCTTGGAAGCCAGTTAATATGGTATTTGCAGTTTCCTCTGTGTAGCGGAGGAACACAGAGCACACACAGTCCCTACCAAGGACAAACCCCCCTCCCCACCCAGTGAGAGAGAAGTCCCTGCAGTAGTAGGGCAGAGCAGACAGCTGACCACGGCCTTTCTGATGGAACCCTTAACATGAGACTGACATTTTACCTTTGCTTTCTTGATCCTCACAAGGCTTCAAGGTAAGTCATTCTCCTCATTTTGCAGATGACAGATTTTACAGGACAGTGTCACTCAGAGAGGTACATAACTCACCCAGGGTCACGCAACCAGAAAATGCAGAGCTGAGGTTTGAACCTAGGTTTCTCTCAGGTCCTCTGTGCATATTGCCATCCACTGGCCAAGAAGAAAAAAAAAAAAAAAAAGATGATTCAGGCAAAACACACACAAAACAATATTTTTAGCCCAGATAATATAAGTTCTGTCATTTCTCCCACTTGATCAGTTGAGTGAAATATCCTGAATTTAACAACCAAGAACATTCCATGTTCTATATATTGCATGTATTAGTTGAACACTGTTCTGAGACAAGGATTCAGAGGAGGCCACTTATAATGCCTTAGCCACAGGAGTAGCAGTTCAGACAGAGCCATGCCTCAGTGATTTTCTAATCATCAGAAGGAAATACTGGGAACTGTCAACTGAAGATTCACTTAAAACTCTGTTGTAATATAGTTGCCTTAAATTCTTTGTGGAACAAGAAAGGGTACAAGTTTATCATATAATAAACATGTTCCCAATGACTGCAGAACAACTCCATATAGCTCATGGAACCTAGTGTCAGGAGGGGGCCTACAGTATGTTAAGTAAAAAGCTTATATGATTGGATCTAGACCTGAATAGGGGGAGATGGGGAAATCTCAATATAGTACTCCCCCTAAAAAAGCAGAATGCTACAGAGTCTGGTTAATGAAAGCCATTATCTTATAAAATGGGTCTCAAAGATTCTTGCCTCTTGTTGAAAATGTCAAAGACAAGTACTTTTGGGCAGTGTGCACTGGAAGATATGAAATACAGTCAAAATGCTACAAACTTGGGTTTTCCATGGATAGAGTAGATGGGACATTAGAAAAGGCCTCTGTACTGAGGATTCCAAACCAAGTAGCCCTTAGAATTACCAGAGAAATGTTTCAAAAGTTGATCCCAGGCCCTATGCTGGCCTACGAATCAGAAAACCAATATAGAATGATCAGATATAGAATATATATAAGAATTCTAAGCTGAGAGCTGTTTTCCAAATAAGAAAGATGATTAATTAGAATGTTGAAAAATGTAATGGTCTCTTTTTCACATGTCCACTTAAACTTTTTCCACCAGTCCTTGTCTTAGGCCAGATTTTTAAAGTCATCTCAATGAGGTCATGAATGGCTGCCATTTTTAAAGAGCTATTTGTTGTGTTAATTACCCTTTTAAAGTACCAACTGGGGCATTTAAAATCCTGACTTCCTGTGAAAATGTGCATTTTTTCAAGGGTTTAGGGAACAAATATTAAGTTTGCCTACATGGGTTTTTTTCTTGGGTGTCTCATATATCAAACCATTGTCAGGCAGATTTGCAGGCACACAGAGATAATCACAACTCCAGATTTCAAAGGGTGTAAGACATTTTCTATAAAAACTAATGAATATGCTTAATAAAGTGACCCAAACCACTTCATTAGGTACTCAGGCATAAGGAAGATCTTTATGTGAGAGATACTTTCCAAGATCTCTGGAATCAACCGTCATATCGATGTGCAAGTATCATTTAGTGGATGGATTCTCCTTTAGAAGAGGCAACATACACCAGAGGTTAAGAACAGCTTTGGAGTCAGATAACACTTGATTCAAATCTCACCCCCCTCCACTTGCCGGTTGTATGATCCGGGGCAGGACCTCTCCAGGCCACAGTCTGCAAAATGAGGGCAATGGTATTACCTACCCCCACCCCACAAAATGTTGTGATGCAGATAGTGTGAAATGATGTGAGGAAGGAAAGAAGGGTATAAACACACAGCACTTTGGCACATGGTAAGCACTCGATAAATATTAAGCTATTAACAACAGTGACAAAAATATTTTTAAAATTTTTTTCTCCATTTCAGAACTGTAATGACTATAAAAAGAACAGAACATCAAATTCCATGTTTATAAAACCATTAAACTCTAACATCTTAAATTCTATAGACCTCATAGTACATTTATAAACTAAACTGGGAATGACAGCAAATTATGGTATGTAGCACTGGCTAATCAGGACAGCAGGTAATACCTCCCTTGTGTGCATTAGTTTGACATCATGCAAAGGAAAACATGATTTGAAGTTCTTGAGCCCCTTTTCCCTGGTGGGAGTGAGTTCAACAGGTACACGAGTCCTTGACAATGAGTTACCTCACTCATGCATGCATAGGACTCCTGCCTTTCTTCAGAATCTCATGTCCCTTCTGAATCCCAAGTGTCCCCTACCTTCCTCAAAGCTCAGGACACCTACCATTTGAGCCTGATGCTGAAGTACTCTCTCTGACTTAACCAAGAGTTTGTGCCTGCCTGGAGCCCTTACTAAGAGTTTCAGACTGGTTTTCTCGCTTCTGTATGTCAAATGTGGTGGAGTCTTTAACATCATGGAACTGAGCCCCAGTCCAATGTGAGATTATATGCCAGTTTATCATGAACTTTTCTCTTGGCTAAAAGCCAGTGTTCCTAGAGGCTGATTTTCCTCAGGGGGTCATTTTTATAGAGAAACAATGATTCATTGCTTCAGATAGCCAGGTAGGCATAGGTAAACCACACTGGGGTATGGAAGCTCAGTTTCTAGCACAGCACCCCCACTGGCTCACCCCCCACTCAGTAATTCACTCCCTCAGCCAGCTTTGCAGTCTGCCCAAACCAGCCATGTACCTTAGAAAAATTGCAGATTGCCACGTTACTGACCCTAGCAACACCTGAAATCATGAATTTTAATTATGAACATATACTACATAAATGGGTAAACTTTTCTCAGTTCCTTTCCCCCAATTGAATATTATGGTGAGACTTGTTGGTAAGGCATAAGGATTCTTAAAGAGTGTAAGCAAGAAAACCTAACAAAAAGGGTATGAAATAAGCACTAAGGAGCCCTGCATTAGAACCTCCTATTGAACACAACCCTATTTATACTGTTGCTGTCTCTACTCCTGCTGATGTGTCTGGGATGTTGGGAAGCCACTGCAGGACTGCTCTACAGGAATCAAAGGGGTTGAAAGCATATGGATTTGAATTCTGACAATATTAGCAAAAATGGCCAACCAGTGATTCCCATCTGTATCCTGGACCTGGTTGGCTTCTGACCATCAGACCAAAGAATATCTTACACAATGCTCTGCTTCCTCCATATCCTCTTCTGCAAGAATGATTGTATGTTTTCCGGGGTGCATTCTGTGCATTGGGTTACTAGAAATGCAGTAGGTTGCACTGATGACTTAACTCTGTTTTCTATAAAGGGCTACGGGATCTCATGCAGATTTTTGCAAAGTCATATGCAAATCACAGAGCCCGGCCCTTTTCTTAACAGGATGGCAACCTTGTTCCTCGGTGGCACCTGGGACCTGGAGATCCTTTCTCCACTTACGTTTAGCGCGCAGCCTGGGACTTGTCCCTGCAGCTCACCGGGTTAGCCGTGGCGCCGTTGGGACCTCCCATCAGGACTCCAATCACCCACCTCTCTTGAAACTGCTCTGGCAGGGCTGGTGTGGGGTGCAGCCTTTGCTCAGCGGGCATCATGATCCAAGCAAAGCCTGCCCACCTGGGCCATGGGGTCACCCCTCAGGCCTCCCTACTTCTCTACTGGGTGCAATTTGAGGTTGCTGAGCTTCTCTCCAAAGTCTAAAAGGTGGGGCAATAGGGACCTGTGAGAGGCCCCATGGCCCAATATCCTTTCCCAGCTCCCAATCTGAACACCAGGTACCCCCAGGCCCTTGCTGCCCGAGAGGTCTGCAACATGAGTAAACAGGTCACTAGAAGGACACACTTGTCACTGGAGTTTTTCTCCAGGCGGAACATTTCTATTAACAGTGGCCCCCAATCTGGAAAAACCCATCATCCTAATCTAACTTGCCTCCACCATGACATGAGAAAGGGAGGAAGAAGGGATGGTTTGTGGTAGAGAAGATGAGGGTTACTAGTAGCCTTTCCCAAACATTGGCAGTGTCCACTTCCCCAACAAATTTTCTACTTGCTTCAGCCTCCCCAGGTTTTATCTTGTTATTCCAGCTTCTCCTTCCCCTCACCCCCTTCTGAGGTCTCTGGTGCAGAGACCACCCTTCCAGCCTCCATATGCTTCAGGTTATCCTGTTGGGAGTAGGGGGTGGGGGGACCGTGAGAAGATATAGATGGAACAAACTGGCCTCATGTTGATAATTGTTAAAACTAGATGGGTACGTGAGTGTTCATTATACCATTCCCCCCCTCCACTTTTGTATATGTTTGCAATTTTTCATAATAAAAATTTTTTTAAAAAGTCCTCCAGCTTCCATGACACTCCAGAGAGAACCCCATCCCCTAACCCAGTTTCACACAAACTCCACACCAAGCCAAGAGGCAGAACTGATTCCATTTCATTTATACACTCATTTTCTAACCTTTTTTTTTTTAAGGCCCACTGCTTTATTTTCAGTAGAGTAAATCTTATTTCTAAGAGGTCCTGATGTTGGGCTCCCTTCCCAGGCTGGGTGTGGGGGAGGGCAGGGTAAAGGGTCCCTTAAAAGTTTACACTTCCATGTAGCTCACAATCTGATTGTGAGGATGTGATTTGTTCAGTGTTCTGAACTTTGCGAAGGATACGTGCTCTCCATGCAAAGTGTCATTCTCTGGAATTGCACCTGGCTCAGGAAAGGACTGTCTTTGTACTTGAATATAAATCCAATGGAGAACCTTAACACGGGCATTTGCATGACCGGGAATTGCTGCTGTCTTTTTTTTTTCCGTATGTCACTTTCTTGAATGTGTTCTAATAAAATGATTCTAAAGCAGGCTGTTGATATACAGTGATTTATAAATACTTTCTGTTGAGCACTGAGGCCCTTAATCTCTGCCAAGAATCTATCCCATCCCACTTTCCGGAAGGATCTGTCAATCTGGGGACAGATGCTTGAGCATGTGTATAGCATGATGGAGGCACCACTGCAATTGCAGTCACTAATAAGGATCAGATCAACCACAGCCAGTTTGCCTTCTGGTTGCCTAGCAACAGAGTTTGTTTTCCAGAATAAAGTTGATCATATGCAGATGAGGGGGAGGGATTGGGGAGGGCAGGGTCGGAACAGGAGTATAACTCATGCTACAGAGAGGGAGGGAGGAGCAAGGAGAGACGAAGGCAGCCAAAAAGAGCCAGGCCAAGTTCTAACTTGCTCTGTGCAGGGGTAGGTCTCAGAACCTTCAAATGATAATTATTAATTTCTATGTTCCAAATTGTACCTTTTGATATCAAGCCATAGCAAGCTACAAATTTCATTAGGCAAACTGATATATTTCCAAAGGTAGACATTTTGAGAAATGTTTTCTTTTTATCTCATCCTTATGCCTCTTCAGCCAAGACTGGTTAGGGAACTCCCAGGAGCTAGTAACAAACTTAGGTAAAGGAGACATTGTTAGAAACCTCGTGGCCTAAAGATCTCATAAGGGGGACGGGAAGGCAGAAACAGACCAGCAGACTTCTGTTTCCTGAGCGCCTTTCTCATGCCAGGTACCACCCAGACAGGCAGCCAGTACTGTCCCCATTTCCCAAATGAAGAGGCTGAAGCCAAGAGAAGTAAATAACTTGAACAAACTCATGCAGTTAGAAAAGAGCAGATCCATGATTCAAATTCAGGTCTCTCGTTCCCAAATCCGTGCTTTTCCAAATTACTGAGTACCCAGCCTGGACCAGCCCTGGAACCTCCCACCCTTGTCCACATCAGTGAGCTGGGCGGCTTCTTTATGTCCTCAGGGCACAGATCTGCATTGTGCTCATCCCTGTGTGACTGGAGAGCTCTTCTAGGCCAGGGTCTTTACAACACTCATCCATGTGCCTGTGACTTGGTTGGGTAGAAACTCAGACTGATGAGGCTGAAATCACCATTTGGTTTTCATAGGGATTTGTTTGCTCAGCACATATTCACCTAGTGCCTCCAAGTGCAGTCCCTGTTTTGTTTTTGTGGTACTGGGGATTCAACTCAGGGGCATTCTACCTCCGAGCTACACCCCCAGCCCTATTTTTTATTCTTTATTTTGAAACCAAGTCTCACTAAGTTGCGGAGTGCCTCACTAGGTAGCTGAGGCTGGCCGCGAACCCGGATCCTCCGGTCTCAGCCTCCCGAATGCTGGGATTACAAGCGTGCGCCACCACGCCCGGCTACAGTCCCTGTTCTTGCAAAGCTTATCAGTAGAGGAGACAGAAAGTAATCAAGTCACCCATGGATGGAGGGGTCTTGAGATCACTGAGATGAAGCTGAGACCCAGAAACACTGTGTGCCAAACTAATATGCCAAGACCATATAACAAGTTAGGGGCAGGTTAAGAACTAGTGCTCACAACTCCTGGCTTTTATTCTTACACTATTTTCCCCCTACTATGTCACACTATCCTATAGACCAATCCTAGCCGGCCATATAAACATGTCAGTCAATCAGAACACTACCCCATTTCTAGCAAAACCAAGATAGTACATTTTGAAATGATAAACAGTATCATGAACTAAATTCCCAAGGATAGCACTGACCAAAGCCTCATTTGTAGATTTACCTCAGCCCAAAGCAGGAACCGAGAAACTGACACCTAGTATGCACTCAATAGACATTTGTTGCACTAATGACAGAATGAGGGATGCTGTCTGACAAGGAGACATATAGGTACTTCGGTGTTTTGGCCTGACCCCGGTATTTCCTTGTCTTCCAGATCTAGCAATCACTCATTCTGTCATTACTTCAACAAATGTTTATTGAGTGCCTACTAGGTGTCAGGCACAGTCTTCAGTGCTAGGACACAGCAGTGAGCAAACACACCGCCCTGATGGGAGTACCCGTTCTCACTGGGAGAAATAGGCAATGAATAAAATAATATGTAAGTAACAGCATATTAGAAAGTGGTAACTGCTACAAGAAAAATAAATCAAGGAAGGAAGGTAGGGTGTACCAGAGGTAGGGATGCATTTTTAAGCAGGGTAGTTGGGAAAAAGACTTCCCTGAGAATATATGTACCTACACACACACACACACACACACACATAGTATGTATAATATACATATATGTGAATGAATCGGTTATAAATACATATCTTCTTTGTGACAGTGCATTTAACATGGTTGAACATGTCACTTGGGGCCCAGCTTCAAAGAACCAATTGTATAGTGGGATTTGAATAGTCCCCAAGCCACATCCTATAGAATGTTCTAGTTCCCAATTCATACCTTATTCTTTTCTCCCTTAAGATAAATCGGTGGCTCTCAAACTTGAGAGAATCACCTAGAGGCCTTGTCAAATATCAGAATCACCTAGAGGCCTTGTCAAAACACAAGTGGTTGAGCCTCACTCCCAGAGTTTGTGATTCATCAGGTCTATGGGGCACATGAATCTGCATTTCTAAACAATTCCTGTAATACCCATGCTACTGGTCCAGGGGCCACACTTTGAGAACCACTAAGTTATAACTAGAGAGTTCCTGTTAAAATGAATTATTTAGTGAGAAAGGATGTGCTTATTCATTAGGATGCATGGACAGTATCAAAGTAGCTTCCTTGAAGCACAGAATCCTTAATAAATCAGACTTTTTTTAAAACAGAGTTTCAAAAGACATAGTCCAAGACCCAAGGAACTCAGGAGTTAAGGGACTGGACATGTCCAGAAAAGGAGGCACTAACAGTTTTCATGGTTTATCTACCAATGCTTTCTTTGAATTTCATAACTGTAATACTTTTACAAACCCTTCTGCCCTCTACTTCCTCTTAACCAGGTAATCTATTATGTAGGCAGCAGAGATGTGATGATTACATTTCATAGATGAAAGAATTGAGACACAAAAAGGCAATGTGGCCTATCGAGTATCAGGGCTCTGTCCCCTTTCTCCTCCTAGCCTAGTGTCCTTCCTCCCTAAGACTCTTCACAGCAATGGCAGTGTCCTGGGACATCAGCCCTGGGCCATTCAGATCCAGAACATAGAGTTGTGCTTTGACTTTTGCTGTGTTCAAAATCCCACTTGCTACTGGTAGGTTACCCATACGAGTGATTAACTGTGGCAAGTATTACACCCTGCAGGCCTTGCTTCTGCTATAAACACATTTCTCCTCTTCTGCTACCAGGTAGTATACAGAGAAAATGCTAACTCATTTTATTATTAGCCTAAGCTAGAACTAATCATTGTGAAAGCAAACCTGCTGGGGGAAGAGTACACAAAGTACTTTCCACAGTCAAATAGAAATGACAGTGTGATTATATGTTTCACTGCTTCCATCCCATTAGCAGAGATAATTGAAAGTTTTCTGTATCACTAAGGCATACAGAAAAATGACAGTGGATTTTGTAAAAATCTGAGGGCTGGTGAATCACATTATCAGGTATCCAAATATGTTCCCACATACAACAAATAAGGGAATGAAGAGGACTGTCCCCTTTCCCTGGACTTGCCCTTCTGGGCATTTTTCTCCACTTCTGCACTGACTCCTCGTGGCAAGAGAGGGGGGGGTTCCCATTGAATGTCATGGATGGTGACCCTGTGGGTCCCAAGAAGCTATCTCCCTTCAGCTTCCATGCGGTCTTTGACCATCCAGCAGCCCAAGATTTCAGAAGTCTAATTTCTATAACATCCCTCATCTGTCTCCCAACCTACTGATACTCTTACATCTTCTTCCCTTTTTCTGCCACTGGGCCCACTCATTCATTCCACAAACATTTATTAAGCACTACTAAACATCAGACCCTGTAAGAGCCATTGAACAGGCTTTAAAAATGAGTTAGAAATAATCCCGTCTTCAAAGAACATAGCATATAATAGAGCTGCTCTCTAAATCACAGAGAATAATCAGTATTCAAGTATATTCTAGATGTGGACGATAGTCCCATTTTCATTCTCTGCACTCACTGGGTGTCCCCAAAGAAGCTAACTGGTGAGTTATTTCAGCATCAATGTAAGATAGAGGCACTGATAGGGAAAAAAAAGTCTGCCTGAGGAAGGAAAGGTAGGATGAGGAAGGAACCCTAGCCTGAAGTCCTGGGCACATGCAGAGAACGTTAGTGTCAGCAGCCCACAGCATGATCAGCAGGCAGCAGGCCAGGGTGTAACGTGAGCTGTAGATATTCCACACGTGGGCCATGGAAAATTGACTCTAGATGGATCATAAAGCTTGGGCAATTAGAAACTCTGTATTGATGAAAGATCCAGTGTGAGCATAGGTTTACTGAGCTTTAGCCTCCAAAGTGTGCTGTGAAAGTATTATTCCTTTAAAAAGATAGTTCATGCCCCCTGCAATATAGAGGCTGGGCATGTAAGAAATCTGACTGGGTTGGAGGAGAGCACGTGGGATGCAGAGGAGTGAACCAGCACGAGCAGTATCCAAGCGTCTGTGAGAGGAGAATCAGACCGTAATCCAACAATGTGGGTGTATGCGTGTGTGTGCATGTGTGTGCAAATGTATACGTGACTACATGTGCACAAAAGAAGTGTTGGCCACTAGTAATAAAGTTATGAAGGTATAAGTCCTTTCGATAAATTCCAAGTTCATAATCTAGACTGGAAGACAATTTTACCAAAAGTGCAGTGTTTAGTGAAGGATAAGATTATTGTCGGGTGACCACTAACACACCTTCCTTCTGTTTACATTGGGCCTCCTGAATGTGCAGCAGCTTTCACTCTCAGCATGTCAAGGCGACTGCCCAGGCTCGGACACCATTCTTCTTTAGGTTGAGCTTTGTGACTGGTGGAATCCCAAGTCAGGAGTTCAAGGCAGATCTGCGGCTGCTTTGCAGATCTGTCCTTTGAAACCTACTTCTACCAGCTCTGCAAACCTGTCCTGGCCCTGGAGGGAGTTTCACAGCACAGGTGCTATCTCTAGGCTCACCAATGACCATCAAGGGTGCTAGTGGCATGAGAGTATGGTCATGCCTACTGAGGATGAGTTTGGTCATCAATAGTGGCAGCCACAAGGAGAATTTAGAGAGTCACAAATAATAGTGTTGGGGAGGGGTCAGTTTCTATGTATCTGCCTTTGAGTTTCTGGGATGGTTGAATAAGGAGTGTTATTTTATTTCTAAGGATATTCAGGGATTTGATGACCTTCTAATGGTTTTTATACCCAAGCATAATGTGGAGTTTTTAAGTGTGGCCCTGCTGAGTTTTGCTGAGTGGTGGTTAGGGCACCTAACCACCTGCTGAGTAGTGGAGAAAGGGACACACCAGAGTGGTAGGGACTGAGATATAGTTTATATAGAAGTAGAGTTTAGGTTTTATTGATGTGGCACACACTCTGAGGTTGACCTTATAAGTGTGGTGCTCTATATGTTGCTCTGGTATTCATAAGGACTTGCACGGCATCTTGGCCCTGAGAGGAGCAAATTGGTAATAGAATTGATTTCTACAATTGAGTTCCTTCACCACCAGCTGAAAATTAGCAGTGGAAATTGGAGGCTTTGTACTTTTTAGACTCTTCTTGTGTTCTTATTTGGCACTTAAGATCCTGACATGTTGCTTTATTTATTTATTTATTTATTTATTTATTTATTTATTTATTTATTTTTGGTATTTCTGGAACTATCCAAACAGCAAATGTGTTGGAGAATTATAGATCATAAACCTCAAAGCCAGGTCATCACAAATGGTCTACATTTTTCTATCCACACCACAAGGCCACATAGCCAGGCTTAAAGATAAAGTAGGTTATTAAGATAGGGGCCCCTGCAGTGTCCAGTCGATTGATTGGTGTTGCAGAATAAAAGTGATGACATTCCAGGTTAATAGCACAGAAAAGGGCTGTTTGTAGGACCAGAAAGATGCACAGCCTTCTAGAAGAGGCCATCAAACCACCCACCCAGGATTTCTGGCATCTGGGCATTTCTGGTTCAGAAATTAAAGTGAGATTGTCAGAGCAATGAGTCTGATGGTGTTGCAAACATGACAACTTAGGCCATCGCCACAGCCTGTTTCCTATCATGCCACAGACCTCAGAAATCTAAACAACTTATTTTTTCTGGATTAAATATTTTATAAAAGAAAACACTGGGATCAATGGATGGGGACTGTGGAGGATTGAAATAGGATAGCACCAGTAATGACACTGGATGTGGTCTCTTTAATAAATGGTGGACAGGAGTGTCAAGGGTTATGCTCAAAATGATGTAATGATTTGGATTCTGGAGAGTCCTGCAACTATCAAGAGACTTTGAAAATGGCTGGTAGATCCTCCAGAGGTCAATGAAGGAGTCATTTTCCTAGAACACAAGGTGATGAATTTTGCTAATAATTAGTGACTCTCAAGAAGTACTAGGTATCTATTATACTCAGTACTTTATTTATTCAACCAACAGATATTTATTAAATATTAAATATCAACCATGTGCCAGCAAAAATGAACACCCCCACAAAAAAATAAAACAGATAAGAATTCCTGTCCTCATGGAGTTTACATTCTGATGGGAATATAGACAAATAGGTAAAATATATACAAAATGCCAGAAGGTGATATGTGTGATGGAGAAAAATTCAGCTGCAAATGGAGATCTGAAGTACAGTGGATAGAGGAAGGGGTGGGGGAGGACTTGAATTCTAGTGACTGACACAGTCAGGGATACAGGGATATTGAAATTAGTCCAGAGGTCTCAAGGCAGATGGTGGTAATGAGGCTCTGAATGTTGGAGGAAGGCAGGTAAGCGTTTCTAGAAGCACACACATGAGTTTAGAAATCTCTCTTCATTACTGACCCTCCTAAAAAGCATGAAGACAGCGTGGTGGTGCACGCTTGTAATCCCAGCATTTGGGAGACTGAGACCAGAGGATCTGGGTTCGCAACCAGCCTCAGCTACCTAGTGAGGCCCTCTGCAACTTAGGGAGACCCTGTTTCAAAATAAAGAATAAAAAATAGGGCTGGGGTTATAGCTCGGAGGTAGAATGCCCCTGAGTTCAATCCCCAGGACCGCAAATAATAATATTAATAATAATAATAATAATAATAATAATAATAATAATTTAAAAAAGCATGAAGACTTGGGGAGGAGCAATTTTATCTAGGAGGGCTGGGGGTATAGCTCAGTAGTAGAACACTTCCCTAACCTACGAGAGGCCTTAGATTTGATCCCCAGCACTGGGGGAAAAAAAAACATACATATATCTGGAGCTCTCGACTAAGAGGGCCTCTTCCACATTCCTAGAAAGTGCCCAGGAATGTGCCCAGGAAATCAAGCGGGAAACTCAAACTACTCCCCCAGCCTCCAACAAGGGTCAAAGGGAACCTTTTTGATATGACAGTGCCCTAGATGAGAGGAACCTAGATCCATTCAGAATGACAAGAACCTCACCGCATGGTGAGGTGTGGTTTACATCCCTCAAGTTCACATGATGAGATTCTTGTAAAAAAAAAAAAAAAAAATCAAGGTTTGGTCGAAGTTCTCTGTGAATCTGGGAAGCAAGAGCTCATGGAATACACTACTCATATAGCTCTAAAAGTTCAAAAGGGCATTGTAGGTTCTGAGCCGTGTCTTGTATTTGTTATAAGCAGTATTTGGTTCCTTCTTAATGGCTTAAAATAATAATTTCCTTTGGTTATATCCCTCAACTCCCAGCAGACTGCAGGGCCACTCAAGGCTAGCTCGATAAAGTGTCAACAGCAGCAGGAAGCAAGGTT
>PVLC010037645.1:0-15181 GCA_004027655.1 Graphiurus murinus
TCTATCATTACCTAAATGCATTTTTTGTAGGGCAAATTTTGAGATAATTTATCTAAATATTTACTACTAAAATATTATTAAAAGATTTATTTTCACACATACCTGACAAATAAATACTAACTGACAGAAACTTTCAATTATACCACAGTTTGAGAAAACATGTTATAAGAAAGTAAGCCTTTACTTTATGGAGAGTTAATATTCCCAATTATTAGGAAGCTATTATAATTTTGTTGCAGCATAATGCCAGTGCTAAGAATTCCTACACTGATGTGATCCTGAGCAAAGTGGCCTTACTATTATTAGTCTCAGTTGGATTAAATATTAGATGGGTTTCTCCCTGACTACAGGTACTTGACCTCCCTTTTCTTAGAGCATTTACTTTAGAAAATTTGCAATTGTAAGTTATGTATCTGCACTTTTTAAATGAATATAGACCTTGTCCAGCCTTTTGTCCACTTTTGGACACAGTGAATGTACTTGTCAAGGACTGAGGATGTCTTTTTGAAATATAATCATCAAGGAAGATAGCATTCCTCTCTCCTACCCTCTGTGCAAGGGTGGTGATCTAACTTTCATGGGTGCTAGAACACAGAAAGCCTGATCTCAGATGAAAATCTTTGCAAATGAGGAACAATTTATCATGCTTTCCACATGCACTGGACCAAGCTCTTAACTAAATCCTCTGCTTTCTTTGAGTAGCTCACTGCAGTACTTAAAAATTTGTACCCTTTTTGTTACAGTGGTGTGAGTTCAGAGTCTCTCCCCAACTAGAATAGCCTTGAATAAACTCTTGCCTGTTCAATTGTGTCTGGTCAAAATTTTGATTTGAGGACTCATACCACATATAAGAACTGTAGTAACCATGGGACCTGCAACAACTTATTTTCTACTTTCAACACTTGCTTTTTATGTGTAGTTATATGTGTTAAGTCCTCAACAGTACACTGTGTCCAATATATTATCCTTCACCATATCCAAAATATTATCCTCAACACACACCATGTCTGACATATTGTAAGCACAGATTAATTATTAACTAATTTAATAAAGCGCATCAAACAATGATCAGCATGTGAACTTCCATTGTAATTGATTATTTTGGGGACTCATGACAAAGTTTATGTTCTTGAAATGATTTTAATGTTAAAATAACTATGAGTATTTAAAATTAATGTGGAGCTACTTGTCTCTTTAGGCTGAAAGTTCTGAGTAGCACACTCAAGGGTATTCTAGATTGACCCAATAAAATTAAGTTCTTACTATTATTCTGAATTAATTGATAAAAGGGAATATGGGAATAGTAAAATAGGAAAGAAAACAAAATTAATTAGGTTTTTTTTGGCCACCTTATTTGAGGCAACAATATCATTGTGATCCCAGTTTTTTCATGCATGATGGTCTCGTTAAAAACACATGAAGAACAGTATCTTAAAAGATAAGGTTCAAAATGTCTGTTGCAAACTGCCAGAAGAGAATGCCATCATCCTTGATTTAATAGAGGTACTGAGGAAACGGAGCTTCAGAATTCAGGGGTCGCATTTTATTGTCAAGTTCCTTACTTTTTTTCTCAGTGTTATGACAGTAGACACTTCAAACTCTTCATATTCACGGTATTTGCCTGAAATGGTCACAGACTATGCTATTCATAGTATGTTACTAGTGTTTTTAATTTAATTTCACCTTTAACTTCCAGTGTTAATTTAATCTTCTCTCTTTCTCTCTCTCAGTCTCCCCTCTCCCAATCAATAGAGTACACATTTTTCCCTATAGCTTGCTGGATAATGGTACTTATTGTGTTATAATGAATTGCTTATCTTGGTATGTTTTCCACATCTATCCACCTGGTGTTAAACAAACAACAATGTGTATCAGATTATACTTCAATATAAGCACTGCCTTTCTTTCTACCTGCTATTATATTTGATCATCACAGGCTAATTTACATTCCATAAACTGCTCTTCCAACAGCAGAAAAAAAAATAACAGAGGAACACATTATGTTCTCTCAACATGATCAGTTCCAACTTCAAGGCCAATCTCTTCTTTTCACATGCACAGAATCTACTGCCAGGCACAGCTATAATCACAGACACTTTTTAATGTTTCACTTTTTTAAAAAGGCTTTGAACCACTTAAACATTATGAATAGTCACTTTTGAATTTTCCAGTTTAGTGTAGTCAGTGCAGTCCATTTCCCAGCGTAATTATAAATTGTTTGAAAAGGGTTTGAACTGACAGCAGCCCATGTGCTGACTGACAAGGCAAATTCTGTGAAACTGCAAATGCACTGTACTGGTTATTTGTCTCCTCATTGTGCTCACAATTTCAGGTGATTAAACCCTTAAAATATATTTTAGAATTGGGCGATTCAATCTTGTCAGGTAATTTTAAATCTTTAGAGGCATAACACCATAAAACATTTTAATACCTTTGAGTTTATTCTATCAAAAACAAATTATTTTTTTCCAGTATATAAATATCCTCAGCTTGCAATGAGCCCTATCTATCGATATTACAGTATGACAGCATTCAGACACTTGTTATCTGCTAAGCCGGGGAATATGCTATTTGTCACTAAGCAACATTCAGAAACAATTTCTTCTTTTCTATTATCATGCAAAATATGCTCAGGACAAGAAATGCACACAGAGAAAATTACTCCTCTGGTGAGATATTTTGACAGAAAAAATCTTTCCTCGTCAAAGATGAAAAGCACCTTGTCACTCACTTCTAATTACTGACTAGTTTCTAGAGAAGGAGTTTCAACATAGAGAGAAGCCAACTCCCCGTGGCAACGTCACAGAGGCATTTTCGAACATGCAGAATTGGACCAGGCCTATGAACAGAATCTACGGAGCTCAGCCACAACTGAGTCGATGCACACTGATAGTGGTGATTTTTAATTATAACTATTAATCTTCTTTAAAGTTGAAGAAGGAACATTTTGTCTTTTCACATGAATCTTTGCTAGTTCATCTTCTGTGTCAACGGAGACCTTCCTTCTTCAGCCTTTTCTGAAAGGTCCATGGCATTAAAATATAATGATTACTGCCATTCTCACTGCAAGAATCAATTTGAAGAGTTGTAAACTTATTAAACATTAAAATAAAGCATTTCCTGCCCTATTATCACTATTAATTCCAAAACTAAATGAGCTGGGCAAGAATGAAGAGGTGTCAAGGTTGCAAAGAGTAGATGCAGAATCATTAACTGGGTGTGGAAATCATTTTCTTAGAAGGATTATAATTTTGGCCACTAGCTTGCAAGAGATTATTTATTTATTTATTTATTTACTTACTTATTTATTTATTTACATACAGGGCATTATGCAACAAAAGAATAAAATACTTATTCGTCAGAAAACCAGCAACAACATTAAGGCTTTCAGTAATTCCACTTTGTATTGAAGCAAGGATGCAAAGAGTCTTACTTTGGGGGTCTGCTAATGATGAAGTAGATGTCACTCAGGGGTCTCAGAGCTTTCCTCTAGCAATGTTAAGTTCATAATGGCATTGCTGAAACTTCCTGTGATACTTTCTCCCTTAGGCTCACATAGATAGAAAATAATTTCTAAAAAGCAACCATGTTGTTCTAACAGAAAAGTATAGAAGAAATGCCCTCTCTGGACCATTATTTCATTGTCATTTACCTCAATCTGTTATTTTTATGTCAAATCAATTATGCTCCGTCTGATTAGCAGTTTCTCAAAAGTAGAGCAACATAATCATTCAGTGAGACTTTATTGAAAGGGCGTTGTGTGTCAGGTTTCACAGAAGCAATGCCTGTACTAAGATGGATTTGAAACACTTTGCATTCCTAAGAAGCTTAAAGTTATTCCATATCCTGTCTCATTTATCTAGAAACATAATGTCAGAGTTAGAATTCAGATAATAACCAACTGATGATACCAGCGGGACACTTATTAGGGTATTTGAAATGAAAAGTAATGATGCAGTGTAGTAAGATCGGTCACAATAATACCAGCTTTAATATTGGGCTATCTCTAAGCCTCTCTAAATAATTTTCTCTTTCTCAACATGTTCTATGAGGCATTGTCTTAGAGTAGAATGTTCACATAATTTTAATAAGAAGGTGTAGGAGAAGGTTTCTGCTATATTATTTTCTAAAAGTATAAACTTTGGAAACTGAACTTTCTCTATTACAACAATGTTAGATCTCATTTGTTGAATATTTATTTCATATTAGATATGATCATAAATATGGATTTTTTCATTAAATCCATATAACTACTCATAAGAAATATGCCAGTATCATATTCTAATTTTAATATGAGAAAATGGAATTGAGAGTTAGAATAATTGCAATTATTACATAGTATCTAAGCCTTGTATTGTAAAGCTGAGGAACAGAGTGAAGCCAGGTCAGTTTGAGACAAACTTGTGTTCCTGTCATGTCACCTGACCTCTTCTTTTTGGTCTAAGATCCTCATTTGAGTTTATGCCATTTCACCTAGGCAAATGCAATTACTTCCCAAGTAGTGTCTCTGCCTTTAGTTTTTCTCCCCTCAGAGCTATCCTTATCCAGCTTCCAGAGTGATCTATTTAAGATGGATATCTGACCACATTCCACTGCTACCCGCAAGCCTGTCAATAGTACCTGTGGGTTTTTTAATTTGTTGGGTTAGGTGCTGCATGTCTTTAGTGTCAGTACTTGTGAGGCTGAGACAGGAGGATCATAGCTTCCAAGTACACTTAGCAAGATCAGGTTTCAAAATAAAAAATGAAAGGGCTGGGGGGTGAAACTCAGAGGTAGAATGCCCCTGGGTTCAATATCAAGTATCAAAACAACAAAAACAGTAAAATAAAATAAGAGGATAAATTCTCTAAGGTATAAATACCCACCCCTACCCTGGCTCATTAACTCCTTCATGGGGCCACCACTACTCTCAGCATCTCTCCTTTATTTCTACCACCCAGAGTGTTTATAATTATGTCCATAAGTAGCTTGCTCTGTCTAAATGATTGGAGAATTCTGTTCAAATCTTAACTAAACTTTTAACAAAATTTTTATGTTCTTATATTATGGCTACTACGGATGGTCAAAGTGTCACTTAACCTTGAACCTTTGTTTTCTCTGAACAAACACCTTCCCAGCATTTCCATACTCAATTATCCCATCCATTTCCTTCAGCCAAATTTCAGATGATAGTCTGGAGTTACCTTTAGCAAAGACGTAGGGTTTTTTCAAAAATTTTAAATAATACTGTGGATACTTTGGTGAGCAAAACAATGCTCGCTCTCTCTCTATATATATATGTGTGTGTGTGTGTGTGTGTGTGTGTGTGTGTTAGATAAGCTAGAAAATTAGCATATTACGTTAATCCTCTAAATACTTGAATATTTGAGTGAAAATAAGAATTTATTATTACTGTGAACTGTGATAATTAAGGAAGTTAATAAAGCATATTGATTTTTCCATGCTTTGCAAATAAGCAATTCAGTTTAGTTAAAACCATTTAATTAAAATATAAACACATTAGCACATTAATTAAAATATTAATATATAAAACACTTATTTTGCTAATATTGAATCAATCATTAATTTTTATCCAAGTATATTTTGTTTTCTTTCCTCGAATGCTTGTGGTATTTTTACATGGGTATTTGTTTTTTTAAATAGAAAAAAAAATCATGATTCTTTTTAGTAAGCATGATAAACTTGAAATTAATAGATATCTGTTCTACATTGCTCAAATTATTTTGCAAGTATGCCCTCTTTTAGTTTTTCAGCTATAGGAGGGATAGAGGGTCTAGCTTTCCTGTTTCACAAAAGAAGAACACAGGTCTAAAGACATTCCCATGATAAGAGAGCAAAGGACAATTCTAGGAGTATTGTCATCACAATTGTGAGAGATTATTCCTTATCTATAACTGTAATGGAGCTTATTATTTTCTGCCACATTTCTCTGCCCAATTGGTCAAGGGTTTTATTCAACTCACAAAATATAAACAAGATTGGCAAAGTTAGTAAGCTAATTACTTGGGAAATGGTTTTAAAATGTTGTTTCCCATGCCCTCCCACTATAAGTTCCCAATATGGTTGTCGTTTGGCGTGGTCCTAGAGAGAAAAGACAAATAGAAGAGTTCTAGTATCTTTACAAAATGCAGCACCCCAGCTTCAACACATATTTTATATGAATATGAGTACTAAACTTTGTTATTATAACATTGACTTTCTTATATTACAGTATAACCTAGTAAAATTGATTAATTAATTGATAATTGATTAATTATCCTTTCTATCTTTACTTAGAAACTTCATGTCATTTTCTACATTTGACTTGAAAAAATATTGAATCAATTAATCAGTAAATACCCTTTGCAAGTGTATTTGATAGAAAAAAATACTTAGAAATACATTTAACCAAGAAGATGGAAGCCTTGTATACTGAAAAGTATAAAACATTGCTGAAAGATATTAAAGAAGACATAAATAAATGAAAAAAATCCTGTGTTCATATATTGAAAGGCTTAATACTAAGACAATAATATTACTCAAAGTACTCTATATTTTCAGGGCAATCCTTCTAAAAATTTTATAGGACTTTTCTTTGTGGAAATAGGAAACCCTACCCTCCAAATTTATATAGAGCCTTAATGGACTCAGTAGCAAAAACAGTATTAAAAAAGAAGAATGAAGTTGGAGGACTCACATTCCTGATTTGATACTCATTACAAGACATACTAATAAAAATGGTGTAGTATTAGCATTAGCACAGTCATAAAGACCAACAAACCTGATGAGAGAGGCCAGAAATATACTTCCATAAATATGGTCAATTTATTTTTGACAAGGCTGCCAAGATCATTCATAGGACAGTCTTTTTAACAATGGAAAACTGGATATCATATGCAAAAGAATGACATTAGATTCTTATACCATGTGTAAAAAATAACTCAAAGTGTAATAAAGACCTAAATGTTGCCTAGCGTTGTGATACACACTTGTAATCCCATTACTTGGGAAGCTGAGACAGGAGGATCAAAGGTTTGTGGTCAGCCTCAGCAACTTAGTGAGGCCCTACACAATTAAGTGAGACCTTGTTTCCAAATCAAAAATAAAATAAGGCTAGGGTGCAGCTCGGAGGTAGAATGTCCCTGAGTTCAATTTCCAGCACAAAAATAAATAAATAAATAAATAAATAAATAAATAAATAAATAAATTAATTAATTAAATAGACCGAAATGTAACAGCTAAGCCTATATACCTTTTAGAACAAAATATATAGGGAAATTTTCACGACTTTGAATGTTGATTACTTTTTGCATATGACACCTAAGGTATAGTTAACAAAAGAAATAAGAGATATTAGACTTCATTAAAATTAAAAACTTTTGTTCATGAAAGGATATTGTCAGGAGAGTGAAAATACAACCCATAGAATGAGAAAAATATTTACAATTAATTATCTGCTAAGAGATTATTATATAGACTATATAAAGAACCTGAAATGCATAACAACAATGGAACAAGCAACCTAATTTAAGAAGGATTTGATAGGAAGAGGATTTGAATATGTGTGTCTCTGAAGAATATATGCAAATGACTGATAAGCATAAGAAAAGATGCTCAGCATCATGAATTGTCAGGAAAATTGTATATTGAGACTAACTGAAATCTTACTTTGCACCCATTACCATGGCTACTGAAAATAAAAGAAATAGCACAAAATAACAAATATTACCTAAAATGAGAAAGAGAATCATTTGTAGTTCTTCATCCAATGAATGCATAATATTATGATAAATCTAATATAATAAATGTATATAATAATTTAAGGTTTCTCACACAAAGCATGACAAATGTTTCAGAAACTAGAGATGTTAATTATAATTATTTGGTCATTATATGATATATATATATATATATATATATATATATATATATATATACCTATACACACACACACACAACACACACATATCAAATTATCATAACATAAGCTGGGCACAGTGGTGCACCCCTGTAATCCCAGTCTTGGGAACAGGAAGAGAAGACCAAATTGTACTTTAAAGGCTAGCATACAGTAATTTAGTGAAAAAATAAAATTGGGCTGGGAATGTAGCTCTGAAATAGAATTCCCCTGTGTTCAATAAAGAATACCACAAAAAATTATCATAGTGTACCCTAAGTTGGGACAAGATCACCTGAGAGCCCAGAATGGTGGACTAGCCAGCATGCAACTCCAGCCTGGAAGAGCCACAAACATGCCTCTCCAAGGAGTTATAGCTACTGCTACCTGGGTAGTAGCCAGCAGAGTTGTGAGAGTGGGGCTTCCTGGAAATGTAGGGATCCATCCCACCCCAGTGTTTCCAGAAGGTGGGACATGGAGTTGAAGATTATTCCCAAGTCTTAAGAGTTAATGCTGTTTACCCTGTTAGACTTTAGACCAGATTGGGATCAGTTATCCTCTTCTTCCTATTTTTCTTTTTGGAAGGATAATGTCTGTCCAATATTAGTTCCATTACTATACTTTGGAAGGACATAAACTTACTTGATTTCACAAGCTCACAGCTGGAGGGTTATCTGGCTAAGAAAAAATTACACCTTGAGTCTCACCCATATGTGAATTAGATGATAGCTACATAAGACTTGGACTTCAACCCTTTGAATCAGTTCTTTAATATGATAAGACTGAAGCAATCGGGATGAGTATAATTAATCTGTGGGAAAGATGAGTCTGGGGAGGGATGGTCATTGGTGGAAGGCTATGGTCTGGATGTGTTGCTCTAATGTTTATATATTGGAACCTAGTCTTTGAGTGATTGTATCAAGGTGCAGGGGTTAGGATGATGAGGTCATGAGGACTCTGCCTCTATAGGTGGGATTAGTGCTCCTATGAAAGGGTAGAGGGGGCTGCATGCTCCTTTCATCTCCCCTGCTATGTGAGGACATGCAGAAGGTGTCATATATGAGGAGTAGGCTTTCAACAGACACTAAATATCTAGAACCTTTATATTAAACTTTCTAACCTTCAGAACTGTTAGCAATACATATTTGCTGTTTATATAATTACCCAGTCTACCACATTTTGATATAACAACAAGAATGGATTAAGGCAAATATGTACTCCTGTCTTGATAGCTAAAGATCTGAAAGTAAGGGAAGCTAAATAGTTTGACCACGATTACACAGATATTATGTGACAAAATCCAGGCTCTGATCCATAGTTGGCTTCTCATGCTGCCTCTAAATAACCACGTCTGTCCTGATTCGCAGTCCCAGAACACTGCATATTTTGAATTGTATAGCTCATTTGTTGATCTTTTTTTTTAATGCATGTACACATGCTAGCTTATTTCATCCTCATGGCTCTGCAAGTTAATTTTAATTCAAGTTTTACAGATATAAAATGTGAGGTTTATCATCTGTCAGATTTTATAACAATGATACAGAAAGCCTAGGAGAAGATTTGCTAGTGAAGTAATGACAACTGCTGGCTTTAATGCAAGACTGTCTGGGTTCAATGTTGTTTCCACTGACTTACCTGCTAGTGGCAATGAACACCTTAATTAACCAATTTGTATATTACTCTCTTCATCTGCAAAACAGATGGCAGAAATACCTTAATCATATGATATACATGAAGATAAAGTAGCAATAACACAGTAAAGTGTTGAGATCGATGTCTGGCACAGAATAAGCACAATAAATATTAGCCACTGCCTTTATCTTTGCTCTCTGATGCTAGATTACTGGCATACTTTTATTGAGTTAAATAATGGGTTAGTAGTTGGCTTTTCGTCACTATGAAAAAATGCCCGACATTAACAACTTAGCAGAGGAAAGATTTATTTTGGCTCATAGCTTGAGAGGCTCCGTCCATTGGTGGCTCCATTGCTCTGAGTCTGAGATAAAACGGTGTATCAAAGTGGAAGGTGGAGTGTGCATGGTGGGGGAAAGCTGCTCTGGTCATGACAGCTGACAAAGAAGCAGAGTTGTCCAGGAGGGGCTGGGACAAGATACAATTCCCAAGGGCATGCCCCGAGGACCCACTCCATTCAACTGGAAACCACCTCCCATAGTTTCAACCACCTCATAGTAGTACATTCATCTATGCATCCAGTGTGGACTTAATCCGTTGATGAAATCACAGCCTCATGATCCAATCACTTCCCATAGCTTCACATTTGGAAACTGTTGCTTTGGCGGAAAAGTCTTCACTGCACGAGCCTTTGGGGAACATTCCAAATACAAACCATAACAACCAACCACCTTTGGTTCAGTGAATCAGAGCATGTTTAATGACTGCCAAACTCCAGTAATCTCACACATATTATATTATATATATTAAGTAAATTTCATTATGCATGCATTTGTTTAATGCATTTGTGTGTTAGAAAATATCGTTTTGAACATAAACATGTATTAGAGTTTATACTGCCAGTTTTAGTTAAGTAAAGTGGCCAGGCACAGTGAACATACCTATAATTCTGGTACTTTGGAAGCTGAGAAAGGAGAATCATAGGTTTGAACTAGCATCAGCAACTTAGCCAGATCTTCAGCAACTTAGTGAGGCCCCATTTCAAAACAAAAAATAAAAAAAAAAAAAAAATGGCTAGGGCTGTAGCTCAGAGATAGAATGTCCCTAGGTTCAATCTCTAATACTAAAAAAAAAAAAAAAAGTTATCAACATTTTATGTTGGAGCATTGTAGTTTGGTGAGTCCAATGCAAATGATTTGTATTGAACTGGATTTAAAATTTTGAAATTAAAAATATTTGAAATTAAAAGAAAACATTTTACTTTTCTACTTTAATAGGTATATTTCATAAGTGACAGCAGAAATATATTTAAAGGATAATATGGGAAAACTTAAAGCAAAAATGTCCAAAAAGAACTGTTAATATCTGAAGTATGTTTCTTATTTTTACACCTAGATTTTTTTTCCACTTTTTTTAATGGCTGAGCAGATCAATTCATTTTTGCTTAAATTTTATTTGTCTTTCTGTATAGTAGGAAAAGTACATTTTATCACTGCACTCATCATTTGAGCACTTTGAGTCTCCCAGATATAATCTAATTGTGAAATTACATAAATAATCAATGATAACAAGTAATATGAGTAGATGGAATACTTTGGGTTATATAGAGTCATGTAAAGTCAAATATTTGCTAAAAATAATTAAATCTATATTTTGTCATTTTGATCATACACTTATGTTTGAAATGATATTTGACTTCTGATCTTTGGTACTCTTACCAGATTACTAGTATCTCAAATTAATTTTGGCCTGATACTTATAGGAAATAAAAATTACAGTTCTGAAATATCATTGACCATATTAAGCCAGTCAAGTGTAATCAGAAGAAATACACTAGTAAAAGGTGAAACATTTCATGTACAAATTATTTCATTCCTTGTCATCCATAGTTGTTTCAATATCCCAAGTTCAAAAACGAGACTAAGAGAGTCTTAATGTTGGTTACATAGAGAAGTGAATTACAGAGGAGAAGGGGTGGTAGGGTTGGGAGTGGAATTCGTGTTTTCCTATACATAATTCCCAAAGGTCCTCTATTTTCAGGTAACCACAAATAGTGTTAAAGTACACTTATTATATAACTCTTTCTCTGGAAATTCTTATCATATGATCTCATCTGATTTACACCGTGAGCTAAATTCCACTATGATGAAATTTCATGGCCTGTGCTTTTGCACACACAGCAGAACTCACTTTTGAGTTTCAATATTCCACTGGGGGTCCTTCTTCCCTCTCCTATGTTTCTCAGTGCTGTGTCAGTTATTTGCATTGTTAAAAAAACTTTTCTTGCATGTGTGTGTATATGTATATATGTGTATTTTCAAGTTCACAAAGGAGTCCTGTGATTTTAAGTTTGTGATACTGCTATTTAATTTTATGAAGAAAAATCTTCGCTTAGATTAATAACTCATCAATTCAGATAGCTTAACTGAGAACATCCACTGAGTCCCATTTATATATTCTGGAGGCCTTGTTAAGTATGAGAAAAATGTTGGAGGATAAGACTTTAATAAAGAGATAAATTGCTGGGCATAGTGGCACATGTTTGTAATCCCAGTACTTGAATAGCTGAGACAGGAAGATCTCAGAACTTAGCAAGACTCTGAGTAACCTTGCAAGACCTTGTTTCAAAATAAAGAATAAAAAGGGTTGGGGGCATATCTCAGAGGAATAATGCCCGTGAATTCAATCCTCAGTGTGTGTGAGAGATAGAGTTATTGAGAAGCAACAAGTTGTTTGTAATGTAACAACAGAAAACAGAATTTGGCATTCCATAGATGAAAGTTTGAATTCCATTTCCATCTCTGACCAGCTAAATATCTTTGGGTTATATTTCCTAAGTTGTCTGAATTTTTTGTCACCTATAAATATAAGTATACAATAGACCTTACTGGGTTATTGAATTGCATTAAATTATATTATACAAAATTAAATTAAAAGTTTGGTACAAAATATCTGCTTAATGATTATTAATTTCTTCTATACTTGGCAATCAAAGCTAGGTCTCATCCACGTGTGTTTTTCACTGGTTTAAATAAGAATCCTTTCATTATTTCAAATGTTGAGGTAAGATAGTCTTTAAAAATAGAAGCTTAATTTAATACCAAATAAAGAATCTATTTATTTCCTGAATCAAATCTTGCCAAATGAGAAAACCCATTTACCTTGATAATAATTCCATTAATACAACCGATTAAATGTAATTGTTTTCTTCCTTGTATTCTCATGAACATTTACCAAATATGATTTTATTTTTCATATATTAAAAAGTAGCATTATATTTGTTAAATGTTAATAATCTTGGAATTTTTTTAAGTCAAACATATCTTAAGAAGATTGATAGAAGTATGGACTAATTGATTCAGTTACATGCCTGAAAACTAACATAACTGCTCTGCATACTGTATACATTCAAAATGTTCATTGATAACATTGAGGAAAGCTGTACATGAGAGTGAGTCAATGAGTAACATTGACTGAACAATCTTAAATACGCAATATTAATAAGTCTTTCTCTACCCCAATTCTCTCATTTATAAAGCAGAGATTATAACTTGTTGCTTCCCTGGTTATGTTGAATGTCGATCATGCAAATACATAAAGATGGTGTAAAATTGCTCAAAATAGTGAGAGAAACAATGCTGTGGTGTTGTCTAAGAGTCAGTCTATAGTGTGCTAGTTGGTGGAGTTTGTGTTTTTTTGATTTGTTCCAGTTTCAAGACAGCCATTAAGTTAAATAAGCAGGAAATCACTGGCAGAGACAGAAGTCACCCCACCAGAGCAGGGGATCCCCTGAAGGAAGATGGCACTAATGCTATGGCTCAGCACCTCCATATTTTTCTGTACTTACTGATCTGATCAACAAAAATCATTCAATACTAATTACACCTGCTATAAGTAATATGGACCATTGTGTAATTTAATAATATTCCTTTAAGTACATGTTCAGTAAAAAATTGGCTCTACTGGTTATTTTAACACATGCTTCTGTATGATTTGCAAAGTTCTGGAATTGTCTTTGCTCAAAATTGTCTCTAGTGTGAGAAATTCTGCAAACCACTTTAAAAGTTGTCTTCAGGCATTTTATCTCATGTAAAGAAAAGATATAGCTGGTTGTGGTGGTGCATGCCTATAATCCTAGTTCTTGGGAGGCTGAGACAGGAACAGCCTCAGTAATGTAGTGAGACTCTCGGCAGCTCTACAAGACTCTGTTTAAAAACTAAATAAAAATTTTAAAAAAGGGGGGTTGGAGATGTAGCTCAGAGGTAGACTTCCCATAGGCTCAATCCCTAGTATCACACACACACAAAAAAATTATGATGTGAGACTCTAATGGACCAATAAAAGTCTTAAAAAAAGAAAATATGGGCTTGAAGAAATTAGGATATGGAAAATACTAACATGTGAGACTTCCAGGAAGATGGCGACGGAGTGAGACGCGTCTCAAGAGGCGCTGTGAGCTCGATTCAAATCAGTCGTGGAACCGGCTTTTTGAAAGAAGAAAAAAGCAACAAAAGGGTGAAAAACGCTGCGAAAACTGGAATACAGCTGAGCAGAACCCGGAAGGCCGACCAGGGAGAGCAAAGAAGCCCGTCTCTGCGGCCACGGCACCACACTGCCAAGCAGAAGCCTCCATTGAGCCGGCCCCCGGTGTGGGGTCTACAAAGAAAGAAATATACAATAACCCTCTGCACCCCACCGGCCAGAGGTGGAGTGAGCGACTCCTGAACTCCTCATTCCTAGCCAGGCGGCATTTCGAGGCACCTTTGATAGAGACCAGAATGCGTGGTACGGCCAGCTTAAGCCAGTGCAGCGCCATCCCAGCTCACCTCTCCCCACAGAGCCGGAGCAGAGATAGCAGAGCTTGAATCAAAACTGCCACAGGAAAAGCTTCTCAACGGAAGGAAGGAGAAGCAAATCAGCTTAAAAGTGAGTAAAGAAATGGGCAGTTGGTCGGAATCTAAGGAGAAGACCAGGGAGAACGGGGGAGCCACCACGTGAGCAGCAGTAGCAGCCGCCATCTTGTCTGTTGCCCACAGCAGCAGAAATCTGCCCAAAAGATCTGCAGAGGCCAAACCAGTTCTGTCCTTACAAACTTGCAGGGATTTTTATTTTGCTTCTATCTGACGTTTCTTGTTTTCTGGGGTTTTTTTTTTGCTTTGTTTGTTCCATTTTTACTCTGTTTTCACTTTGCATTGCTTCAATTTGTGTATGTTTATTCGGAGGATTGGTTGCTTTTTAGCTTTTGCTAGATCCTAGAAGTCAACACCTGAAACTCACCAAAGACACCAATAGAGCAGGCAGAAGAAATACCAGAGTAATTGCAACTCAGTACAAGATACCATTCACAGAGAGAAAATAAAAATAAGAAACCTACAAATTCAGAGAAAGCGTGCAAGAGCAGCAAAGTTATAAATTTAAGAACAGGGAAACTATGAGAAGGAGAAACACCAAAGAAACAATGAGTCAACACTACCCCACAATAACAGAACTCAATGACACTGATTGGCAGAGCTTACCAGAAGGACAATTCAGATCTTTAATAATAGAAGTGATACAAAACTTCCAGAAAGAATGCAGAGAGAGCTGGAAAGAAATAAAGGAACAAATAAACAAAGAATATGACACCCTGAGCAGGAATCATAGTGAAGCCTTGAGGGAAGTGAAAGATGTGAA
>PVLC010037646.1:0-15153 GCA_004027655.1 Graphiurus murinus
TTTTTTTTTTTTTTTTTTTTTTCGGTACTGGGGATTGAACTCAGAGGCATTCTACCTCCGAGCTATACCCCCAGCCCTATTTTTTATTCTTTATTTTGAAACCGAGTCTCACTAAGTTGCGGAGTGCCTCACTATGTAGCTGAGGCTGGCCGCGAACCCGGATCCTCTGGTCTCAGCCTCCCGAATGCTGGGATTACAAGCGTGCGCCACCACGCCCGGCTCCTATTTTTTATTCTTTATTTTGAAACAGGTCTCACTAAGTTTCAGAGTGCCTCACTAGGTAGCTGAGGCTGGCCGCAAACCCGGATCCTCCGGTCTCAGCCTCCCGAATGCTGGGATTACAAGTGTGCGCCACCATGCCTGGCTTTGTTCTGTTGTTTCTGAACACATTCCTTGCAGGCCACACCTATGTCTGCTGTCTTTCCATCTGCAAAGCTGAGCCTTGTTCCAAGGAGCCGTCTCAGCACTGGGTGGGCTGTGGCTTCACGCCTGCAGTGTCTCAGTGGTAGAGGGCTAGAGTGGCTTTGGGATTTGACTTGCGGCCCTGTCGCCGTCAAGGGGCAAGTGAAGCTGTCCTTTGGCCATGAGGTTTGAAGCTCTCATGTCATCAGATCTTCAGCCCATTCTCAGCAGTCACGGACAGGCAGCCCTGTGATGATGGCGGGGATCCGGGATGGCGGCGAGGCTTCGGTGGGAGGATGCAGGTGAGCTCTGGGGACGGTCCCGGTGGCCACTGCTTTCCTCTTGGCCCCGCGCTCAGCTCTCCCCTAGTGTGCATTTTTACACTCGTGGACCTATTATTGCAAAGCCTCCTGCTATTCCAGCTCTGCCTCAGCACCTGGAACCTATACATGCAACCCAGGGCTGCGTCCAAAACAGTTTTCCACGCTGACCACAGGACCATCCCTCCTGTCTATTTTTTGGGGGGGTGGGGTGCTGGGGATTGAACCCAGGGGCATTCTACCTCTGAACTATACCCTCAGCCCTTTTTTATTTTGAAATAGGGTCTCACTAAGTTGCTGAGGGTCTCACTAAGTTGCTGAGGCTGACCTCAAACCTGCCACCCCCCTGTCTTAGCCTCCCAAGTACTGGGATTAGAGGTGTGTACCATCATGCCCCGTTCCCACCCCTCATGGCCTAGCATTCTATGAAACACACTTCGGAGGCTGCATGGGGACCGAAATTATCTTTGAGTATATGTTGCATCATTGCTCCAGAACAGAAGACCTACTAAAAAGTCTCCCAGAGGGCCGGGCGTGGTGGCACATGGTTGTAATTCCAGTACTTGGGAGGCTGAGACAGGAGGATCACAGGTTTGAAGCCGGCCGGCAATTTAGTGAGACCTTCTGCAACTTAGTGAGACCCTGTTTCCAAATAAGAAATAAAATCAGGCTGGGGGTGTAGCTCAGGGGTAGAATGTCCCTGGCTTTGATCCTCAATGCAAAAAAAAAAAAAAAAAAAAAAAAAAAAAAAGAGTCTCCCAGAATCACTGATTAGTTAATACCAAGAGTTTGTAATGTGCGGGACACTGTTCTAAATACCTGATAAGAGTAATGCATTTGTTCCTCACAACATCCTTGTGAAGGAAGAGCTATTATCCCCATTTTATTTTATTTCTATCTTCTGTAGTTAGTACTGGGAATTGAACCCGAGGCCTCACACATGCTAGGAAAGTGCTCTACCATTGAGCCACACCCTCCAGCCCCCAGCCCCATTTTATTGATTAAAAAAAATAATAATAAGGCACAGAGACCTTAAGTAACTTACTTTTTTTTTTTTTTTTTGGAACTGAGGGCTGAACCCAGGGGCATTCTACCTCTGAGCTACACCCCCAGCCCTATTTTTTGTTCTTTATTTTGAAACAGGGTCTCACTAAGTTATGGAGGGCCTCACTAAGTAGCTGAGGCTGGCCGTGAACCCGGATCCTCCAGTCTCAGCCTCCCAAGTACTGGGATTACAAGTGTGCGCCAGTACACCCAGCCTTAAATAACTTTCTGAAGATGAGCAAGGCAGCGAAGCGGTGAGAAGTGGAACCGGCCACTTTATCTCAAGCTGTTCTCAGCTCTGGCTGCCCATCAGAGCCAGCTGGGAGCCTCAGGAAAATACGAAACCCAGACACAACTCCGACCACCTGGGTGCAGCTCAGTGGTACCACATTTGTTCGGCATGTGTGTGGTCCCAGGCTCCAGCCCTAACGCTAAAGAAGAAAAAAACCCAACAAAACAATACCCAAAGCTGGGCGTGGTGGTGCACGCTTGTGCTGAGACAGGAGGATCGAAGGTTTGCAGCCAGCCTCAGCTACTTAGTGAGGCCCTCCGCAACTTAGTGAGACCCTGTCTCAAAATAAAGAATAAAAATTAGGGCTGGGGATGAAGCTTGGAGATAGAACGCCCTTGGGTTCCATTCCCAGTACTGCAACCCCCCCCCCCCAAATAAACCCAAACCAAAAAACCCAATCTGCACTAAAACAGGGTCTTTGCACAGGAACTGCAGGACTTGGAGAATTCTCCTGATTATTCCAGTGTTTGGTCACGCCTGAGAACAACAAACAGATTTGAGCAGAAGCTGGCAAAATGCGGTCCTCTGGGGTCAGATCTGACCCACTGCCCGTTGTCTGCAAGGTAAGCATAGTTTTTACATTTCTAAATGGTTCGAAAAAAATCAGATGAGAATAGTTTTTTTTGCGACATGCGAAAACTGTATGAAAGTCAAATCTGTGTCCAAAAAGTTTAATGGGCAGGGCCGTATCACCCACGGCAACTTTTTTTTTTTTTTTTTTTTTTTTTTGCGGTACTGGGGATTGAACTCAGGGGCCTTCTACCTCTGAGCTATACCCCCAGCCCTATTTTTTATTCTTTATTTTGAAACCGAGTCTCACTAAGTTGCGGAGTGCCTCACTAGGTAGCTGAGGCTGGCCGTGAAGCTGGATCCTCTGGTCTCAGCCTCCCAAATGCTGGGATTACAAGCCTGTGCCAACACGCCCGGCTGCCCACGGCAGCTTTGATGGAGGGCAGCGTTGAGTAGTTTGACAGATTGTACGGTCTGCAGAGTCTAACATATTTATTTGGTCCTCCATGGTAAAAGTTTGCTGAACTCTGGATTGGAGGAAATGTGTGTGTGTGTGTGTGTGTGTGTGTGTGTGTGTGTGTGTGTATGTGTTGCTGGGGATTGAACCCAGGGGCAAACTACCTCTAAGCTACACCCCCAGCCCTATTTGATTTTTTAACTTTGAAACAGAGTCTCACTAAGTTGCTGAAGTTTTTGCCAAGTTTCTGAGACTGTGATCCTCCTGTTTCAGCCTCCCAAGTACTGGGATTACAGGCATGCACCACCATGACCGCGGAAACTGGCTTTTATACAAGCAAAATAAATTTGACATAGACCTCGGGAAGAACTTCCTGGAGGAGAAGGGAATCAAACACTTGAGGGAGTTTGGGGATCCCCAACTCCAGAATTAAGCAGAGTCTACCCTCCCAGCTCCCCTTTGCAAGTACAAAATGGGGGTAGCTAGGGCAGAGAGGGTCCTGGGATTTGCAACTGTGGACCTCCCCCGGCTCAGCGATCTTTCTGTGTCTCTTTCAGCTTTGTCCTGCTGATGCCCTGGGCCATTCTCGTTTCTGTTCCCACCCATAGCAATGCCGCGTTCTCTGCCTCCGGCCACCCTTGGGCCTCTCCCCCACAGAGCCAGCACAGTCTGGAACTAGCTGTGCTGGGAGAGGCAGGCACACAGCCTGCGGCCTGTCCGGTCCTGAACACCATTCCGCTTTCTAACCAGCCGCCTCTGATCTTTTTCAGTTCCCCTGCCCTCCCCTCTGCCCCCAAGATTCCCATGCCTATCCCACTTGAATAGGGAGAGAAGAACAAGCATATCTGATTCCTTCTAGATCGGCCTGCTTTCCTTGGTGCCTGCCCCCTGACCCTGGGTGATTTTCCCAAGGCGGTAAACAGCCCTGGCATCCCAGGGGTGCGGCCCAGGCCAGCGTGGGGCTGGGGTGGGTGGAGAAGGCTTTTGTCTTTTGTAGCTTGGTTTGCTCTGGACCACATAGTTGGCCAGGAATGGAATGCCAGGTGTGTCTGTGTGCGTTAGGGGGGAGTAAATGGTTCTCCTGAGGTGACCTCTGGAGACAGACTTGTCGAGACAGATGTTCCTCATGGCCATTATGGGTCTGCCCTGTTGGGGTGTTTCAGACAGCACCCCAACTCAAAGGTGGCCCCACTTTCCAGTGGACTCTGCTGCAGAAGTATGGGGTGGGGTCCAGGGATGGTCTGTGTGTGTGGGGGAACTACCATGCAGTATGCAAAGTGGGTGTATATGGTGTGTGTGTGTGTGTGTGTGTGTGTACGTGGTGTGTGTGTGTGTGTGGGTATGTGTGTGTTCATGCTTGCATCAGTCCTGCTGGGGGAGAAGCTGTCAGGACAGCTTGCAAGTGCATGTCCCAGGCCTGGAGGAGCAGGGCCACAGGAAAATAAGGATCAACATTATTGTTCCTCCCCCAAACATGTCTCAAAAATATCAACTGCCAGAGGCAGGAACCAATCTGCCGGGACCGTTCCTTACACGCAAGCGTTTTGCATGTGCATTTTGTGTGTTCTTGTTAGAGATGGTGCACCTGTGTCCAGGAAGGCAGAGGGCAGACAGGCGATTCCAGCCACGCACAATGAAAATAACTGGCAGGGAGTGCGTCTCTCTTGCAAGAGCCGGGGGAACTGGGAGAAGTTCCGAGCTGCAGAAGGGCAGGGGCGTGGTGGGCTTTGGAGCCTGGTGGCCCTGGCCCAGGTTCACACTCTCCCCCTCCCACGCCCTCCACTGAATCTGAGTCTGTGTTGCAGCCGGGTCCCCGGGTGACTTTAAGGCTCGAGCATCCTTGGTCTGGGGCCCTGGAGCGTGCCTCTGTGTCCTCACCTGCAAAATGGTGATAACGTCTACGTGGAAAGGTCGTTGTGATAATTCCAAGAGTACTGCATGCCGGGGGCTTAGCACAGTGCCTGGCACAGAGCTGTGTTGGGGATTCGTGGCTGCCTGAAGTTCCCTAGCTGGTCGGGTTTCTGGGTTCCTCTCTGGCAATTCACTTGCGGTTGCTGCAGTGCTGCTGGCGGACAGTAGAGGGCACGCTCGGCGTGGCCATCGCGGGAGCGGCAAAGGGATCGGGTGGACAGGGCGGCTGGGCTGCTCGGCCATCTGGGGGATCCACTGGATCAGCTCCTGCCAGTAACAAAGTGCCAGGCTTCTGCAGTCCTCCCGGGCTCAGTCCCCAGGCCGGTGGGGGAGGCGCCTCTCGCGGCCGCTAGACGTTGATGAAGGATCCTTGGTCGCCGTTGGCCGTCTCGGGCTCCACGCAGCGCCCCTTCCTCCGGGTGACCCTGCGGTTCCGGTGGAACTTAGCGTAGCAGCGCAGCCCTGAGGGGAGGGAGGCAGGGGTCAGGCTGCGAAGGACACCCCGCAGGGCTGATCTCCCCTTCTTTCTTATTCTACCCTTCAGTGCCTGAAGGAGCTTGAAAAAGGCTCAGGGCAAACCGGGCGTGGTGGCGCACGCTTGTAATCCCAGTACTTGGGAGGCTGAGGCAGGAGGATCGCAGGTTTGTTGGCCAGCCTCAGCTACTTAGTGAGGCCCTCCGCAATTTAGTGAAACCCTATTTCAAAATAAAGAATAAAAATTCGGGCTGGGGATGTAGCTCAGAGGTAGAATGCCCCTGGGTTCCATCCCCAGTATTGAAAAAAAAAAAAAAAAAAAGGGCTCAGGGCTGGGTGTGTAGCTCAGGGGCAGAGGGCTGGCCTCCTGGTCTCCTCTTCTGGGTTTGATCCCCAGAGGGGGTGGGGGTGGGATGGGACTAGGGTTGGGATGAGGAGATGGAGCACGGGGGATACTTAGGGCAGTGAAAATATTCTGCATGATGCTCTCATGGTGGGTACATGTCAGGCCTTTGGCAAAACCCACAGAATGTTTAACGGCACAGCAGTCCCCGGAGTAAGCTGCAGACACGAGTTGATGATAGCGTGTCAGTACTGTCCATGCATTTTAACAAACGGAGCGCACTAATGCCAGATGTTCATCACAGGGACCGTCGCAGGCAGGGGAGGAGCGCAAAGGAGACTGTGGGGACTCTGTGCCGCCTGTGCACTGTTTTCGGCAAACCTGCAACTGCCCTAAAAATAAAGCCTGGCGGGGGCACAGCGGTCTCTGACTGCAATCCCAGTGTTTGGGAGGCTGAGACAGGAAGATCGAAAGTTCGAGGCCAGCCTCAGCAACTTAGCAAGATCCTCAGTAATTTAGTGAGACTTATTTTTTAAGGGCTGGGGGTGTAGCTCAGAGGTAGAATGCCCCTGGGTTCAATCTCCAGTACCTAAATAAATAAATAAATAAACAAACAAATAAATAAATAAAATCCTACAATTTAAAAAACTGGGAATGTACATGTGTGAAAATACCAATGTCAATCTCAGAACTCTGTATGGGGAAGGGGGAGTTGGGGAGGGGGTGAGGGGAGGGGCCCCCAAGTGCTGTGTGCATGTATGTCACTGTCAACATGATTTACATTATGATGTGAGACCATAATGCACCCATAAAAGCATATAGGAGCTGGGATGTAGCTCAGTGGCAAAGCACTTGGATTGCAAGTGTGGTGCTCTGGGTTCGATCCCCAGTTCCAAAAAGACAAAAAAAAAAAAAAAAAAAGGCTTGGTGTGGTGGCGCACACTTGTAATCCCAGCATTTGGGAGGCTGAGACAGGAGGATCCAGGTTCACGGCCAGCCTCAGCTGTTTAGTGAGGCCCGCTGCAACTTAGTGAGACCTTGTTTCAAAATAAAGAATTTTTTTTTTTTTTTGCGGTCCTGGGGATTGAACTCAGGAGCGTTCTACCTTCGAGCTATACCCCCAGTCCTATTTTTTATTTTTTATTTTGAAACCAGGTCTCACTAAGTTGCAGAGTGCCTCACTAGGTAGCTGAGGCTGGCCGAGAACCTGGATCCTCCGGGCTCAGCCTCCCAAATGCTGGAATTACAACCACCACGCTCAGCTTCAAAAAAATAAAAAATAAAAAGAATAAAAAATAAGGCTGGGAGCCGGGCATGGTGGCGCACGCTTGTAATCCCAGCATTCGGGAGGCTGAGACCGGAGGATCCGGATTCGAGGCCAGCCTCAGCTACCTAGTGAGGCACTCCGCAACTTAGTGAGACTCGGTTTCAAAATAAAGAATAAAAAATAGGGCTGGGGGTATAGCTCAGAGGTAGAATGCCCCTGAGTTCAATCCCCAGTACTGCAAAAAAAAATAAGGCTGGGGCTGGGTGTGGTGGCGCATGCTTGTAATCCCAGTACTTGGGAGGCTGAGACAGGAGGATCACAGGTTCAAAGCTCAGCCTTGGCAACTTAGGGAAGTTCTTAGCAACCTAATGAGACCCTGTTTCCAAATAAGATATAAAATCGGGCTGGGGGTATAGCTTGGAGATGGAATGGCTCTGGGTTCAATCCCTACTGGCAAAAAAAAAAAAAAAAAAAAAAAGGCTGGGGGTGTAGCTCAAAGGTATAATGCCCTTGAGTTCAATCCCCAGTACTGCAAAAAAAAAAAAAAAAGGGAATAAAAAAAGCTTATTAAGAATCTAATTTTCAAGCCGGGCGTGGTGGCGCATGCCTGTAATCCCAGCATTTGGGAGACTGAGACTGGAGGATCCGGGTTCGCGGCCAGCCTCAGCTACCTAGTGAGGCCCTCTGCAACTTAGTGAGACCTGGTTTCAAAATAAAGAATAAAAAATGGGGCGGGAGGTATAGCTTGGAGGTAGAATGCCCCCGAGTTCAATCCCCAGCAGTACCTCGAAAAAAAAAAAAGAATTTAATTTTCAGTTCTAGGGATTGAACCCAGGGCCTCTCACATGCTAAGCTACTCACCCGTCTCCTAAAAGAGTCCTTTTAAAGTGCCCGGATCCTGCCCTTCCCTATACAATCTCCCATGGTTCCCACTGTACTTACCGTGACATCTAAACTGTGCACCCGGGCCCCGGCTCCTGTCTGATGCCTTCACCTCCCCTCCTCCTCCTCACTCTAACTCCAGCCACACTGTGGCTTCCCCTCACAGGCCCCGCCACTCCCACCCCAGGGCCTTTGCACTTGCCGCTCTCTCAGCCAGAACCCCCTTTTGCAAGCTCATTGCATAGCTGGCTCCTTCACAGCCTTCGTGTCTAAAGAAACTCTCCCTGACACCCTAATTAAAGCGGGTACGGCCCTCCTGGCCTACCAACAGGAGTGTTTTATGGCTGTGACTCTAATGTGGTCGCAGTTGTCCCCGGAGACATTGGGTAGACATGGAGGTAGCCATATTTTTCATTTTGTACCACAGCCGGTGGGGGAAAGTGATGTCCGTGTGGCCTGGGAATCCCAACATTTCAGCTTAGGAGTGACCACAGGGAGAAAGAACGTCTGTACTTTTTTTTTTTTTGCGGTGCTGGGGATTGAACTCAGGGGCATTCTACCTCCGAGCTACACCCCCAGCCCTATTTTTTATTCTTTATTTTGAAACCAAGTCTCACTAAGTTGCGGAGGGCTTCACTAAGTAGCTGAGGTTGGCCGAGAACCTTCGATCTTCCTGTCTCAGCCTCCCAAGTACTGGGATTACAAGCGTGCGTCACCACGCCTGGTTATTATTTTATTATTTTATGTTATTTTGGTGCTGGGGGTTCAACCCAGGGACATTCTACTTCCAAGCTACACCTCCAGCCCTTTTTATTTTTTATTTTGAAACAAGGTCTCGCTAAGTTGCTGAGGCTGGCCTCAAATCTGGGATCCTCCTGTCTTCGTCTCCCAAGTACTGGGACTACAGTCCTATGCCAGTATGCCTGGCTCTTCTGGACCATCTTTAATGAGCTGCCTGAGCTATGATTTCCACTTCTGACTTCATATATGTATTTTTTTTATTTATTTATTTTCTGGTGCTTGAGTCCCCAGAGCAGAATCAGGAATTTTGGAGGGATCACTTACTGGGGAAGCGAGCACATGGGCTTTGGAGGTACACACGTCTTGTAGGACCTGGAAAGCCCTGCCACCAGAGGTCCGGGAGAGGAAGGAAGGAAGGAAGGAAGAAAGGGAGGGAGGGAGGGAGGGAGGGAGGGAGGAAGGAAGGAAGGAAGGAAGGAAGGAAGGAAGGAAGGAAGGAAGGAAGGGTGGGTGGGTTACACCCTCGGAGCACAGCAGGCAAGGTCCCCCTGCCCCTCTGCACCTCAAGGCTGGGCCCCCTGACTCCCTCAGCCTCCCTGAGGGGCTCTTGCCTCAGTTTCCTCCTGTGTGAGGTGGGCCCTAACCCTGCATGCACGTAAGTGGTATTGAGGGAAGCTTCCCGGCACCCCCACCAACCTCCATCCTCCACCCTCCTTGGCCTCCCAGCCTTCGATCTCCGTCTCCTCGGCCGCTCCAGGTCCTGCTACCAGAGCTTGCTCATCACTGAGGCTGGAGCAGCAACTCCTCTGCTTAAACCACTGCAGGCAACTTGCAATTACACACAAAACAAGATCTTGGCAAGGCCTGGGGGATCTTTCCAGAAGCTTCTCCCGCCTGCCCCCTGGGGAGCTGTCCGAGCCAGGCTTTGCCTTGTCCTGGTCCTCTGCCTCTTGCTGGATCCCTCCTCCTCTCTCCTCTGTCTTCAGACGGCTGGCTCCGCTTTCTGGAGCAACCCCAGGGCTCTGGCGGATCAGCCGTGTTATTTTCTTTGTAGCCTTATTAATTTCCCAGGACATCTTATCTACGAGTTCGCTTTGTGTCTGCTCATCCACTGGAATGGAACCCTGGGCACAGATCTGCCCGTTCTGTTCACCACTGAACCCTGGTGTCCAGTCCCCAGGGGCACCTGACACCCAGCAGACATTCACATCTCTCTCTCTCTCTCTCTCTCTCTCTCTCTCTCTCTCTCTCTCTCTCTCTCTCTCCTTTCTCTCTCCTTTCCTCTTTTTGTGATATTGGGATTGAACCCAGGGGCGTTCTACCTCTGAGCTACACTTCCAGCCCTGTTTACTTTTTTAGTTTTGAAACAGGGCCTCACTAAGTTGCTGAGGCTATCATGAACCTGTGATGCTCCTGTCTCAGCCTCCCAAGTACTGGGATTACAGGCATGCATCGTTGTGCCTGGCAAAAGCAGATATATTTTTTAAAGATGTGAGCAAAATAGGGCATATCAGGTTCCTAGAGGACTGAGCCCAAATCTCCCACTCAGGCGAGCAGAACACGGATGGGATACTGGAGGGTATCGAGTAATTATTGTTCAGTGTTGACATTTTGGTCTTAAAAGGGTATTCATCTTTTAGAGATGTATGCTGAAAAAGTCACAGGTGAAATGTCTGTAAACTCCCAGGAATGGCTTCAAAACCCCATTGAGAACTGACTGCCATGAGTTGTAATTATTAAACCTCAGTGATGGGAAATAGGGGTTCATTCTACGATCCTATTTCAGTATACATTTGAAATTTTTCAGAATATGAAATTGGGACAGGCATGGTGGCACACACTTGTAACCCTATACTTGGGAGGCTGAGACAGGAGGATCACAGGTTAAAGGCCAGCCTCAGCAACTTAGTGAGACCCTCAGCTACTTAGTGAGACCCTGTTTCAAAATAAAATAGGGCTGGAGGTGTAGCTCAGAGATAGAATGTCCCTGAGTTCAATTCCTGTTACCCCCTACACACACACACACACACACACACACACACACACACACACACACACAAATTAGATTCTTCCTCTCTTTTTTTCTTTGTTGTGCTGGGGATCAACCCCAGGGTTTTGTGCACGTTAGGCAAATACTCTACTACCAAGCTACCCCCCCAGCCCTCCCCTACTCTTTTAAATGTGTAAGTTTGGGGGGAGTCACTTAATTTATAAAGTGAGGATCATAGTATCTGCCCCCTTCTTGGGGTGGTTGTGAGAATTCCAGGAGAGAAAGTGCTTGTCACAGAGTCGGGCATACCTGGGCACACGTGTGCAGGAAGGCCCATCGGGCAGCTCCAGGTGAAAGCTGACCCTTCCCTGGGACCAGTGCTGGGAGCCCCACCCCTGTTATCCCACTTGGAAGGCATCCCCTGGGACCTAACTTCCGGGTGGGAAACCTCCAGCCGTCTCAGGTTGGATCTAACTTAAAGCAATCGGTTCCCATCTCCTCCCTCCTCCCTCCTCCCTCCTCCCTCCTCCCTCCTCCCTCCTCCCTCCTCCTCATGGGGGGAGATCACACCGGCTTGTATTTCAAAAGGCGTGACAAGCAAATCTGAGAAAGGAAGCCAAGAATCAAGATGAAGTGAGTTCACAGATGGGGAAGGCACCGAGCAAAGCTGTTCTTGCTGCCTTCTCCAGCTCCCTGGGGACTCTCTGCTGCTGCCAGGCGCTCCCCCCGCCCCCTCATCCCAGACCCAAGGTGGAGGCGGGGCCTTTGCTCCCCCAGGACTCACCTTCCAGGCACATGCAGTCGTCGAAGCACTTGTTGTTGAGGCCTCGGTTGTGGGGCGTGCAGAGGTGCTCCCGCAGGTCGCAGCAGGTCCCTGGAACACAGCACGCATGCGCAGTCAGCCAGGCAGAGCGGCCCTCCCGTCCACCCCTGCACAGGGCGGGCGGGGTCCCACCAGACGGACACGCCTCATCCCTGTGGCTGGCCGGCCCGGCAGGGTGGGCTATCTGCTGTGCGAGGTCCCTGGGGGCAGGTGGCAGAGACCCCAGCCGCCCCATGGGCAACTGATTGGTTATGGGAAGAGTGAAGGTGGTGGGGGTCACCTCCTGGGGGCATCGGGTGGTATAGCTGGGGGCTGCCAGGTGTGGAGCCAGCTGAGCTGGGAGGGACCTCAGGGATCAGTGAAGCCACTCTTCTTTTTTTTTTTTAGTGGTGTGGGGGGGCGATTCTACCTCTGAGCTACAGCTTTATTTCTATTTTGAAACAGGGTCTCACTAAGTTGCAGAGAGCCTTACTAAGTAGCTGAGGCTGGCCTCGAACCAGGATCCTCCGGTCTCAGCCTCCCAAGTACTGGGATTACAAGTGTGCGCCGCCACACCCAGCACCTCTTACACTTCTAACTCGGCCTCAGGGTCAGCTTCTGGAGGGCCTGTCTGACTCCATGAGGTGATGAGCAGGTTGGGGTATTAGTCAAAACATCGGGTCCAGACGGGCGTGGTGGCACACGCTTGTAATCCCAGTTCTTGGGAGGCTGAGATGGGAGGATCCACGTTCATGGCCAGCCTCAGTTATTTAGTGAGGCTCTCAGTAAAGAATAAAAAATAAGAAGCTGGCTGTGGTGGCGCACACTTGTAATCCCAGTACTTGGGAGGCTGAGACCGGAGGATCCTGGTTCGAGGCCAGCCTCAGCTACTTAGTGAGGCCCTCCGAAACTTAGTGAGACCCTGTTTTAAAAGGATAAAAAACAGGGCTGGGGGTGTAGCTCAGAGGTAGAATGCCCCTGGGGTTCCATCCCCAGTACTGCAAAAAAAAAAAAAAAAAAAAAAAAAAAAAAAAAAATAGAGCCGGGCATGGTGGCGTACACTTATAATCCCAGTACCTGGGAGGCTGAGACGGGAAGATCCAGGTTCGAGGCCAGCCTCAGCTACCTAGTGAGGCACTCCGCAACTTAGTGAGACCCTGTTTCAAAATAAAGAATAAAAAATAGGGCTGGGGGTGTAGCTCAGAGGTAGAATGCCCTGAGTTCAATCCCCAGTACCACAAATAAATAAATAAAGAATAAAAAATAGGACTGGAGTGTAGCTTGGAAGTAGAATGCCCCTGGGTTCAACCCCCAGAACCACAAAAAACAAAAAAACCACACATGGGGCCCTTGTTAAACTGTCTTGATGGGGAAGCTGCTGAATGGTGAGGGTGTCATGGAAACTGTCCAGGGAAGGCCTGGCAGTGTCACCCTAGGACAAGGACAGAATTATGCCCTGCAGGGTGTTGGAAGGAAGAGGTCGAGAGAGGATTACCCTGCCTTGCTGAGGCTAAGAGGCTTCAGAGCCAGGCTGACCAGGTGTGAGCCACTTCCTGGCTGTGTGGTCTTGGGAAAGATACTTGACCTCTCTGGGGCCCAGTTGCCTTGCCTGAAAACTGAAGGTGACAGTACCCTTCTCTCTGTCTCTCGGTTGCTGAGTATGTATTAAATGAATTAACGTGTGATAGCAACTTTTAGGAAATCCGTAGCAGCTGTTGACATTATTTATTGTCTGTAAAGGGTCACAGATGTCCCGGCCCTGCTCACATGCCTGGGGAACCCCGCCCACCCCACCCACCCCGACCCGGGTTTCTGGCTGGGGGTACCTGGTAAGCAGTCTTGGTGATGGTCACACGGCTCCCCTTCAGCTGGTGAAGTGTCATTACCGTCACCGGACAGCTGACCCCAGGGCTTCTCTGAGGATAAGAAGAGCTGCCATCAGAAGTGGAGGCCCAGCCGAGCAGCGAGAGAGAGCGTGAGGACTCGGTGCTCACACCACCGCTCCCACAGCGTGGCTTGGCCGAGGCACTCTAGCCCTCTCTGCCTCCCGTTCCTCTTCTCTAAAACGGGGTCAGCGGGGCATGGGGGTGCACACCTGTAATCCCAGTACTTGGGAGGCTGAGACAGGAGGATCGCAGGTTCGAAGCCAGCCTCAGCAACTTAGTGAGGCTCTCAGCAATGTAGTGAGACTCTGTTTCCAAATCAAAAATAAAATAGGGCTGGGGGCTTAGCTCAGAGGTAGAAGGTCCCTGGGTTTCATCCCTAGAACCACAAAACAACAGCAATAAAAACACTGGCTAAAATGAGCTCAACGAGCCGGGCGTGGTGGCACACGCTTGTAATCCCAGCATTCGGGAGGCTGAGACCGGAGGATCCGGGTTCGAGGCCAGCCTCAGCTACCTAGTGAGGCACTCTGCAACTTAGTGAGACTCAGTTTCAAATTAAAGAATAAAAAATAGGGCTGGGGGTATAGCTCGGAGGTAGAATGCCTCTGAGTTCAATACCCAGTACCGCAAAAAAAAAAAAAAAAAAAAAAAATACGACTGGGGGTATAGCTCGGAGGTAGAACGCCCCTGAGTTCAATCCCCAGTACCGCAAAAAAAATAAAATAAAATAAAATGAGGTCAACAGTAGCAGGGCCTGGTGATCCTCTCCCCCACGAGCAGATACAGGGGAAGTGTCTGCATTTGATGAGTGCTTGACAGCGTATTTATTTATTTACTTTTGTACTGGGGATTGAACTCAGGGGTGTTCTATCCTCACTCCCAGCCCTTTTTATTTTTTTTGTTTTGAAACAGGGTCTCGCTAGATTGCTGAGAGTCTTGCTACTTGCTAAGGCTGTCCTCGAAACTGTGATCCCCCTGTCTCAGCCTCCGGAGTTCTGGGACTCCAGGCGTGGGCCACCAGGCCTGGAGCATTTCCCATGTGGAATGTCAGTTCTGCACCCCCAGCTCACTCACCTTTGGACATCTGCAGGTGAGACTGCAGTCACTGGGGGTCGCGCCCCAAGAGGCTGTGGGGAGGGAGGGAACCCCACCTGGGCCAGGGAGGGAAGGTGGCCGTACCTTTCTTCTTTGCAGAGGGCCAGACCTCGGGTTTTAAGTCTTCATAATCGGTCCAGTCAAACAGGGCCATGTCCAGTGTGGGCATCACCTCTCCGTCGGCCCTGGGCTGCGCCTGCAGAGGAGGAATGGGGGAAAGCCGGGCGTGGTGGCACACTCTTGTAATCCCAGCATTTGGGAGGCTGAGATCGGAGGATCCGGGTTCGCGGCCAGCCTCAACTACCTAATGAGGCACTCCGCAACTTAGTGAGACCTGGTTTCAAAATAAAGAATAAGAAAATAGGGCGGGGGGTGTAGCTTGGAGGTAGAATGCCCCTGAGTTCAATCCCCAGCACCGCAAAAAAAAAAAAAAAAAAAAAAAAAATAGGACTGGGGGTGTAGCTTGGAGGTAGGATGCCCCTGGGTTCAATTCCCAGTACTGCAATAAATAAATAAGAATTTAAAAAAAAAAAAGGCTGGGGAGGCCGGGCATGGTGGCGCATGCTTGTAATCCCAGCATTTAGGAGGCTGTGACTGGAGGATCCGGGTTCGAGGCCAGCCTCAGCTACCTAGTTAGGCCCTCCGCAACTTAGTGAGACTCGGTTTCAAAATAAAGAATAAAAAATAGGGCTGGGGGTATAGCCTGGAGGTAGAATGCCCCTGAGTTCAATCCCCAG
>PVLC010037647.1:0-15055 GCA_004027655.1 Graphiurus murinus
CTGGCATTTGGTTCTTAGTAACTCAGTCTTAGTAACTCAGTCTTGTATCATTTCACTCTGCTTTTTATTTCTTCTTGTGTGAGTAGCTCATCAAAGCCTTCCTAAGAGGCCTAATAGCCACAGAAAATTTTAAAAGTTGGATGAAAGACTATCTAATCAGATATGAACAAACATATAGCTTAGGGGAAAGGAGCTGCTGACATTGATGTTTCTATAGTACCAGCCAGTCAGGAGGTGGAGGATCTCTTGAGCCCAAGAGTTGGAGACCAGCCTAGGCAACATAGGGAGAGGGGGGAAGAGGAGGGAGGGAGGAAGGGAGGAAGGAAGGAAGGAAACCATAGAGGAGGAGAAGTGGGGAAGGGAGGGGAGGAAAAAAGGCTGACATTATAAGAAATCAAAAGCATCTAATTTATAAAGTAAAACTTTTTCCCACAGTTTGCAATATATAATAATCTATTGGCAATCATTCCTTAAGAGCTTCTGTGTCAGGATCCTATATGCTTTTCACATATTATCTCATTCTCACTGCATTCTAAGGTAAGCAGAGGCATCCCATTTTAGAGATAAGAAAACAGACTATAAGAGGGTAAATGGCTTGACCAATGTAAATATTCAAGCTGGCTTCAATTTTTTATCTGTGTCACTTAAAACGCCAAACTCCTCTAGGCAAGGATAACAAGGAAGAACAGTGGGCTAAAAATCTTAAATCCTAGGTTTGAATGCTGTTTCTGCTACTGAATGGTTCATGATCTTAGGCAAGTCAATAAACATTTGAGTTTTCTCATTTGTTAAAAGAAAATATTAACCCCTGCCCTAGTTTAACTCCTAGAATACCAATAGGCACTAATAAAAACATGCTAGCTAAAGCATTATAGAAACTTAATAATTACAGAAAACTAGTACCATTGGTAAACCAGAAGTGTGTTGAATATGAATGGCTTTAATATTCCATAGTCTCTCCAATGGTAATGGTATGTACTAAAGCAGTGATTTATTCCTTTCAAGCAATCAGGGATGCAAAGCAAGTAGAAATCCCAAATCCAATTTAATTTGAGTAGCTCCAAAAGCTTTAATTTAAAAGATCAAAATCACTATGCTTTTATATCATCTACTGGCATCTATTAAGGAACAATGACACTGGGATTCCACACCTTACTCAAGAGAAAGTGCTGATGTACTGAAAAGGGAATGGATTCTAGACTAAACCTACACTGAATCCTAGTTCTGACACATACTAGTTGGGCAACTTTTAATCTCTAGACTGTATTTCTTGGCCTATAAATGCAGGGAAATATCTACCTTGCAGGATGGTAGATAGATTAAATAACATATATAAAGTTGCTATGACAATGTCAATGCCTGGCCCAAAGCACTTACTCAAAGAAAAGTAATTGCTATTATTATATTACTCAGAAATATTGTAGACTTACTAAGTTGAATTTGAATAACTGAATCATGCAAACTCAAGAAAAATCATAAATTCTGAATATGCAAACACATCTAAAATATGATTTAGTGAAAACAAAGGCAAGAGATTGTTTAAAAATAGTTGAATGAGTAAGTCATACAAGAAACTGTTAAGGGAAAAGGCCTAACCTGAGAGTAAGAGATGGACAGGGGAGTGGAAAAAGAAGGGAAGATAAGAAAAAAGCAAGTGAGTTGAAGGAGAATAAAGACAGGTACTTTGAAATTGGTGGAAGTGAGATTTCATAAATAAGGGCTAAGAAAAAAAGAAAGACTGAATCCTAAAGGATTTGCAAAAGAATAACATACACAATTCAAATCCTAGTATTCCTAGGATGACAACTATGAATCCAAAAAACAGGTGTCAGAGTCAAGAGACCCAAGTCCTAACTTTTAGAAGCCCTACTACTAAGCTTCTAAAGGTACCCTAATATCAGGAATATTTGAGACTCAGTTTCCTCATTTATTAAGAGAAAATATTTCCCCTGTTCTTAGTTTACTTTACTGAATACAGAATTATGAGTCTCAGGTTCCTCAACTATATGATACAGTGGTGAAATAAGATCATGTCTAAGCTCTCTGTCAGCTTTATAATTTGAAGGAGGAAAAGAGTCTATATTATTGTTAACACGAAACAGATAAAGTCTGCTTATATACCAATAAGGATGTAGAGAAGGAAAATAAGTCACTTGAGGACCATACAAAATTCACCAATATCTGTTCTTCTCTTCATAATACTATGAGAAGCATCTCTCTAAAGAACTTTCTTTCCCAAGATAAGCAGTTAACATAAATTAAAAAACAACAACAACAAAGAATCTATTTTAAAAAGATGTCACTAACAAGCCGGGCGTGGTGGCGCACGCTTGTAATCCAAGCATTCGGGAGGCTGAGACCAGAGGATCCGGGTTCACAGCCAGCCTCAGCTACCTAGTGAGGCCCTCTGCAACTTAGTGAGACTCGGTTTCAAAATAAAAAATTAAAAATAGGGCTGGGGGTATAGCTTGGAGGTAGAATGCCCCTGAGTTCAATCTCCAGGACCGCAAAAAAAAAAAAAAAAAAAAAAAAAAAAAAAAGATGTCACTAACAACCATATAATCTTCTAATCAGTGGATCTTCTCTTTATTTTATTTATTTATTTATTTATTTATTTATTTTTGGTATTTCCCCACCTCAAGATTTTTCTGTTTTGACAAAGTGAGAAGCTGAGCTAGTTAAACTTATCTGAAGCATGTAGAGTTATTAAAAAGCTAACGTCTTTATAGAGTACTATTGTACTAAAGATCAAATTTTAGCTAAGAAAAACAGAAACTAAGATATATATAGATATAGGTATCTATATCTATATATATATAAATAACTATTATTTAAGTTTATACTGCAGGTTAATTCTCCCATATAATGTTATGAGGCAGTTTCCAGATTCTCCATATTCATGTCATAGTACAACCTTTTTGTCTTCCAAAGCCAAAACAATCTTCATTTTACCTTATATGTAGCCTATCTTCTCTATTATATGTCCCATCAACCTCTCTTCTGTCAAAGTTTTCTCATTTTTCTACTATGTATTATAGTCAAGTCTCCATGTAGATTAAGTTTCCTTCCCTGTCTTTTCAACCATTCACAGCATCCCTCAACCTCACTTTTAATTTATAAGTTTCTCTTTTCTCTTCATTCCTATGATTAACTTTCATAGTACTACATCTCCTATCCTCATCTCCTTCTTGATCACATTACTTCTTCAAAACCTAAATTTTCTCTTTTCTAGTCCTTTCCCCAAGAATATCTATCAACATATCACAGGAATCCTAAATACAGAAGACATTTTTTTTTCTTGGGGTGCTAGAGATTGAACCAAGGACATTCTACCTCTGAGCTACAACCCCAACTCTGATTTATTTTTTATTTGGAAACTTGGTCTCACTAGGTTGCTGAGGGCATCCTTAAGTTGCTGAGGCTAGCTTTAAGCATGCAATCTTTCTGTTTCAGTCTCCCAAGTACTGGAATTACAAACATGCAACACCATGCCTGGCTACAGAACACACTCTTGACTACCTCATCCCTAAGCATCCCTTCTATCCCCTTTCTCTTTATCAGTCAGAAATCCCCTGAATCCTGACTGATACTACAAATATACCTCAAAACCCAATGTCTATTTTTCTCTGCTTTCTCCTATACTTAAGTGTCTCCTCACCTGGCACAAGCTCTTCAAGGACCAAATTCCAAAGCTTCTCTCTTCAACACAGCTCTTCTCCCTTTCTAGCAAACTGTTTTTTCCAAAAGCATTTTAAGTAGCTACTCCCAGTGCTTCACAAATTCTGAGCCTTGGACCAGTACTATTTCCCTCAGCCCTATTTGCCTAGCAAAAAACTGGCCAAATCATCCTCTTTAGAATCCCAGCCCTTATCTCTACAGCATTTTCATTTACGAAACCCTATTCCTAGTCATTTTTCAATCTCTAGAGTCTATGATGACTCTCTAAACTCAGTCCTCTCCCTCATCTCACCTCTCCTTTCCCCCACAACTCCTCAGCATATTCATATTAACCTTAACAGTCTTCCTACATATATTCTCTACCTTTCCTTAGGTCTATTCCCCGAGATTTCTCAGTTCTCCCTTGAGAAATCTAATCTTAGTCACCCCTCACTCCCTGAATCTGCCTCTTACACTCAACTGTCTAGAACCTTCTGCTTCCTAGTTCTCTTTCCTTCTCCAGACCCACCTCAGGTGTTCTTTACCTCTAATATTCAGTTTCCATATTCTTCTTACTCCTGCCAAATCTTTCCTAAGTTGTTCATCTCAACTTTTCTGTCATTCCCCATTTCCCTCACCCCTCCCTGGTAGATTTCACCCACCTATGTCACGCTCTACTCTTTACTTCAACCTCCTCCATCCCTTCTAGCGTTGCTTCTCTTGTCCCTTAAATTACCATTCCCCAATCTTTCCCTCAATCCCTTATCCCTTCAATAATATTATCTGTCCTCCAATGTCTATTGCCTTGTCGCCTCCCCTAGTTTCCTAATCTGTCATCTATTCCATCTAAATGTGTCTGGCTGCAGCCAACATTTTCTCCTATCCTTAGCCTCCCTTCCCGTGCCGCTCCAAACGTCCAAACACCAAACGTCCAAACACCATCCTCACAATGGCTGGGGCCTGGCCTCTGAGGAGAAGGGGTACGAGTCACGTACCCCATTCGCATCTTGGCTCCGCTCTGACTGCCCCCGCTGCCTGGTACAGGAGGGCGAGGGGGAAGGCGGCCGAGGTGCATGCTCTTTTCCAGGGCCGACATTAAAAGGAAGGCCGCGCGTCGTCAAACAGTGGCCGAAGCTTCTTCCCACGCTAAGGGCGGCCCAACCGGTCACCTCTCGCTCCCTAACGACGCCCAGTTGCCTTTGGACAGCACCCAGCTGCCGGCAGCACCGCCTACCGCCCACCGGCTCCGCAAACCCCACCCCTTCGCCTCAGCACTTCCACCGGAAGTGCGCAACAGCCCTCCCACAAAGGAGGCTGGGTAACGGAGTTTGCGGATTCCTCGGACCCCTAGCGGAGAACTCGACGGCCGTGGCCGGAAGGAGGAGCCCTCCTAAGGGCAATGCACGCTGGGCAATGAAGTCCTCAAAGCACGTAGTCACTTGCGCTTGCGCAGCCGGAGGTGCCCCCGTCCAACCCCGCAGAGGTAGTGTAGCAAAGCATCCTGGGTGTTGTAGTCTATTGGCGGGAAGGAGTCTTGGCGCCTTCCGTTTGCACCGCTTTTCCGGAGACTGTTGGGGAAAGAGCCTCATCTTCCTGCCTCCCAGGCTGCCCAGCGGCGCCGGTTGCTGGGGAACACTGGCGCCGAGGGAAGGGATGGCGGGAGGATTAGGCGGCGGAGTTGAGTTGGTGAAGAAAAGCTCCAGCTCGTCATGAAACAACGAAAAGGCCAGGGGCCTGGGGGCGGCCGTGGGCGCAAGAAGAGAGGTAACCTGAGCTGTCAAAGGTTGAGAAAAGCGTAGGTAGGACGGGCGTAAGAGGGAATCAGGGTAAGGAATTCTAGGGAGACCTCCACCTCTGCCGGTTAAGAAAAGTGGGAAGAAAGGATGGACGAGAGAAAACAAATAGCCAGAGAACCAGAGGATTGACAGAGCGGACCCTGCTAAGAATGGAAAGGAAATAGGGCCTGATGTGGGAGGCAGAGGAGGCTAATAAATGAGGTAGGGTGAGGGTTAAAAGCATATGAGAACAAAAAATTTTAGGAGTATTTTTTATAAATGTAGCTCTGGAAGGCTACAGGTGGCTAGAAGAAACATGAGTTGGAGAGGGAAGTATGTTAATGCCCCTAATAAGCAATGATCACATTTTATACATTATTGAATCCCCCAAGACTCGTAAAGCAGGGCTCAGTAACTGTTAGTTGAACGAAGAAAGCCAGAAGGCAGTTAATCATGAATCATGAAAGGCTGTGAGCAGGAGTAAGGAGAGAGATATGGAATATAGAGATAAAAAGAGTGGGGAGTGACAAAATGTAGTAGGATTTGGAGTAGAGTTTAGGACATAACGTTGTCCCAAAGGACCTAAGATGATGAAAGGGTGTGTAGCAAGAGGCTCTTCTCAGGTTAGTAGCCCAAGGAGAAACAAAAGAGTAGAAAATGTTAGCCACAGTGACAACAGTCACCCTAGGAACTCAGGGCAGATCAAAAAACTGGAAATTGAATCTCTACAAGGCTGCCTCCAAGTGGTGGGGGAAGAACATTGGGTGACCCTGCCTTTTTAGTTATAGTCAGCTTAGTGAAAATTAGGCACAGGGATAGTACATTAGGCTGTTGTGTGAAGGACTGAAGCCACAGTCTGGGAATGAATCTTGTTCTAGCTATTTAAAGATCACTAGGGCAGTGACTTTTCCTGCCAGAAGTGATGAGAGGATCTGAGAATGAAGCCTGGAGATGTCCAAAGTTGGTACTCCCTGTGCCAAAGCAGTCAAGCATATTTGGTTGATAGGAGGAAAGTCGAAGTAGAAAACATATAACACTAGAATAGAAAAGAATGTCCTCACCGTACCATATGCATATGCAGGAACACTGGTACGCACCTGCATTTAATTTTATATTGAAAATAATTATCCATGAAGGTTATGGTGGGTTCTTTCTCTACTGTAGAGTGCAGAGAGGCTGCTTGCTTTATAAGTTCAATTAGTTGTATAGTTTCATGATCTGATATAGAATCAAGTATATTTTCTTATGAGGCATGACCACTCCCCAAAGGAAAAGACAGAGGAATAAAACAGTGTATGTAATATAGATATAGTTTTTTTAGGGCTCCTCTAAGTCTTGTAGAAAAGGTACTGACTGAGAAAAAGACACATAGAGTCATGATTAACTGCCTCATTTACACTTTGATTTGTCATCTTTCTGTAATCCAATAAGTATTAAAACTAATAAATATTATGAACCCAGTAATATAAGAAGAATCAAAAGATGTTAGTGTTAATGTTGTATTCTCTTGGCAGGAAAGAAAAGATTAAGATTGTCTTTACTGAAATGCTGAGTTGTGTGATATAGACTAAATCATTTATGTGTCCAGTGAAAGGAATTGTTTTACATTTAGTGATTGCTTTAAAATAAAATTTAAGTAAAGATAAATATCTTAAAAACTTTAGGTTTCAAAAATCAAAATAGTACTTAGCAGAAAATTTTCAAAAACTTATCTACTTGTATCATTATTCAAATATTATTTTTCAAATAGTGCATTTCAATTAAAATAAGTTTGTATTAACATGTCTTAGTAGATATGTTCTTTTCTTAGAATAACCTGAAACAAACCCTAAATACTCATTAGTTATCAGTATGTCAAAAGTGACCTGGTACATTATTCTTGGTCTAATTTGCTAAGTTGCTTTGCATGTATTAGAATAGGTAGGATAAGTCTTCTCTCTGTTGACACTAAAGTGTTTTGTTTCTTTCATCCAAAATGCAGATTATATGTTTTTTATATTTAGTATAGATTTTGACTCAGGGTTCTTGGATTTCTCCATAGGTTTGAGTGACATTCCACCATCTACAAGCCTTCCACCTCTGGTTGAAGGTCAGCTACGCTGCTTTCTAAAACTTACTATTAATAAAATCATATGGAAGATTTCAAAGCCTCCCACTTGTGTCCTTGTCCGAGTGAGGTGGTGGGGAGAAACATCAGATGGAACCCTCTTTTGTCCCAGAGATGCATTGCAGACTGAACCAAAATCTGTGAGAACAACTACACGTTATGCTATTCGCTGTGGTCCAAAGCAGTTTACCTCTTATCTAACAGGTATGTTTTCATTTTATCATTTTAATTGCAGACCTAATAGGAAGCATGAAATGTGGTTTTGCTGTCAGCAGTAGATGTTATTGTGCACCTAGGATCTGTGTGCATTAATTATTGGGGCATCAGAAAGGCTTCATAATATCTACCATTTACTGAATGTATATTTCGTGCTAGCTATTGATATATATTCTGATCCTTACAATAATAACTCTTCAATGTATTTTCTCTCTCTCTCTTTTTTTTTTTTTTTAAGACAGTTGAAACTTAGATTCAGAGAAATGAAATGAATACTCTTTTAGGTTATTTAATTGATAAATGCCAAAACTAGTATTTGAACTCACTTTTGTCTGACATCAAAACTCTCATACTCCTTAGCCCCAGCTATTTGGGTGACTGAGGCAGTAGGATTGCTTGAGCCCAGGAGTTCAAGACCTACTTGGACAACATATTGTGACCCCATCTTAAAAAGAAAAACGAAACAAAAACCCTGGTCTTTTTACTATACCATATATTTTTAGATAAGAACTGTAGTCTTCAGTCTGGTGCTTATATTATGTTTGAGAAAGAGTATATAGATGTAACCCTTGCTAATAATACAAGATGATACATGCTAAATGCCAAATAAGTGTCTTAGTGAATAGTGTTTAATATTTTCCGGAAAGGAAAGAATCCTTCAATAGGGACCAAAAGACAAAATGTAGCCTGTCAAGGAAAGTATTCTAAATATACTGTATTATTTCTTTATTTGGATCAAGCTTTCACATAAGTACATTTTGGATGGTGGAATTATCCAGCTCACATCAATAAAAATTGGGCATTTACCATATAAACATTGTTGGGCTATGAATCCTAGAAGGCCTGAGGTGAATTAAAGAAATAATTTTTAAACATAAAAATGTAAAGAACAAGTGTTATAATTCAGGCATGTAAAAAAATATATATATGGACATCCTTAGAATGTGTTAGACATTGTGCAAGGCACCGTGGGGTTTACAAAAATGAATCAGATAAAAATCGGAATGGTTTCTAGTTCTAACTTCACAAATAAGTTTAATTACAACGGTAAGCTTTTTAAAAGATACCTGAGATACTTTTGGTACTGTAAAGCTAAAACTTAAATCCTTAGGTGGTATTTTTATATAATTCAACAAACAAAGAGTGATTAGAAATTCAGTAAAATAGAAGGTATCTTTTAATATGATAACAAGTCAACATTTATTTGAGCACTCTGTGGTATAATAATGCATTATACTTGGCATCTGAGAGGTTTAAGTTGCTCTTATGAACTATAGGGCATTCTACCTCCAAGCTACACCCCCAGCCCTATTTTATTTTTTATTTTGAAACAGGGTCTCACTAGGTTGATGAGAGTCATAATATTTGCTGAGGCTGTCATTGAACCTGCAATCCTCCTGTCTCAGCCTCTCAAGTACTGGGATTATAGGCATGTGCCACCATACTCAGCTAACTATAGGATTTTGGGAAAGTGCTTTCTAGTATCTGACCCATTTCCTCATTTGTAAAATGAGATCAAATAGCTCCTCTTTCACCTTCTAAGTATTTTCATGAAGAAGCAACCTGGTTGAATGGGAAGAACTCAGGCTTTGAAGTCTAGACAGTTTACAGTTTGAACTCTAGCTTCAAAACTGAATTGCTGTGTGATGTTGGGAGGTTCTTTAAGATCTTAGAGTCTTATTTCCTATTAACTAGATGAGGGAAATACCACATACCTGTTGGGAATTATTGTGATGATTAAATGAAAAATGCTTGTAAAGTGATCAGTCCAGTACCTGGCACATTGTAGGTGCAAGACTTAGATATACATTAAGTCTTGGACACTTATGGAGAATGCAGAAATTTAATTAAGATATAGTCCCTATGAAAATGAATGTTAAGACTAGTTGAAAATACAAAACTGACATATATGGAACAGTAGTGAGCAATGCCAGGCAGTATGTAAATAAATATCCAATTACTTGGTACACATAGTATCATTTGAATACTCTAGGACATTAATAAGGACTAATCTTATAAGTTATTAAGAAACCAGAATCCTACTTCTGCTCTTTACTCTTGCTACTTGACTGCAAGCAAGCCATTTCATCTTCCTGGGCCTTATGTTCCCCATCAGTGAATTAAAAGAGTTAAACACCAAATGTACCAGCACCCAAATTTCATTTTTCTAGTTAGGAAAGAAGTTAAGTCATAGACAAGGTAGGATTTGAATAGGAGATAGATAAATATTTTAAGTAGTCACACCAGCTGTGGACATAAGTATAACATGGTTTTTTTTAGAAAATGAAAAGCCAAGAGATCAAATAGTAGTTTACAAGATTGTGTGCTGTAACTGAAAACTTGAGGAAAGTAAGTCAATTTCTTAAGCTGTATGGTATATTGTATCTTATGTACACTTTTGTATTCATATTTCACTTAAAATCAAATTTGTGGTAGTGATTACGTTTTATTCATTTCTTTGTGTGTGTGGAAGGGGGTACTGGGGGTTGAACCCAGGAGCGTTCTACTTCCAAGCTACACCCCCAGCCCTATTTTTTAGTTTTGTTTCAAAACAGGGTCTCTAGGTTAATGAGCGTGTCACTACTTGCTGAGCCTGTCCATGAACTTTCCATCCTCCTGTCTCAGCCTCCTAAGTACTGGGATTATAGGCATGTGCCACCATGCCTAGCTTCTTCATTTCTTTGTATCTGTTTTATCTTAAGGCAATGGCAAAAACATACTATAGATTTTTTTTTAATTAATGAGGAAAATCTTTACATTTTAAATGTTTAAAACTTTTTCTTGGAGGAAAGTGAAAATATAGTAAGAATTAAGATAAAGCCTCTGAGAAGTTGTAGAATGCATGCTATGAGGCTCTGTATATTTGTAGTGAATATTAGCCTTGTTTTTCAAGTGATGAATTCGAAGTTCAAAGAATTTACAGTGACTAACCCAATGTTACCGTAACACTAGTCCTAATTTTAGAGAGGCTCTTAAAAATCATTAATATTTCTTCTATGCTATGCTACCTCAAAAAGTAGAGGAATTATAGGATTCTGAGATATGCCTCATGTTCTCTTCTTACATCTTTCCTCCCTTGCCCTTTATTCCTTTGGAGGAAATAGGAGCCATGAAAATATTTGAAGCATGGAAAGGTTAGAATAGGAACTGAAAAGATTACAATACTTAAGTGAGCCTCACTACTTGATTTGTGCCTCTCTTTAATTAGATAAGATTCAATTCTTAAAAAAAAGGAAAGACAATGGGGGGTGGGAACAATACTGGACAAGGGGGATTCTAATTTCATAGCAAAAAATGAAGGATAAAGTTTAAAAGTCTATTTAGGAATTAAGCTTTTTCTCCTAGAAGCAATGAATAACGAAGCAGCAGAGTAGAGTGTAGCAGATTAAAAAAAAAAAGAATAGAACAGAGTTTTAGCCTAGTTTTGTCACTTTAAAGCTGGGTAAACCTAGAAATGTCACATGACCTCCCTGAGCTTGCTTTATCCCCAAGTAGAGATAAAACCATCTATGTCATAGAATTGTAAAGAGAATGGGCCATGGAGGAAATTGGCTATTAGTAAATAGCCAACAAATATTGGCTTGTTTCCCTTATTCCATGTGTGTGTGTCATTTTATGTTCTACAGAGCACTTACATTTATAAGCTCATGTGACTTTTTTTATTTTTTATTTTTTATTTATTTTTTTTTTTTTTTGCGGTACTGGGGATTGAACTCAGGGGCATTCTACCTCCGAGCTATACCCCCAGCCCTATTTTTTATTCTTTATTTTGAAACCGAGTCTCACTAAGTTGCAGAGTGCCTCACTAGGTAGCTGAGGCTGGCCGCGATCCCAGATCCTCCGGTCTCAGCCTCCCAAATGCTGGGATTACAAGCGTACACCACCATGCCCGGCTGTCGTGACTTTTTTTAGATAACCTCCATGAGTGGGAAAGGACTTTGGTATATTAAGTAATTCGCCTAAAGTCATACAGCAGCCATTCAGCAACTACAATGTGGGAGGACACTGTACTGTGTGATCTACATGCAATACCCCAAGTTCCTCATACAGCAGTGATGTAGGTGGTATGAAGCCTATTTTACAGATGGTTATGGCTCAGAAATAGCTCATGAATATTGGAACCAGGACACAACCACAGGTCTTCTAATTCCTACATGCTTTTCATTTCGGGATTGAACAAATGGTAAAAATGAACTATTTTTTCAACTTTGGTAAGAAAATATTCAAAATTTATACTATCTCTAAAAGATAGTAAATTCCATTTGCATGCATTATATTTCTCCTAAGAATTATAGCCATGAAGGAATTAGATGTGAGCGATTATTTGAAGAAGATAGTTAAAGTGTATATTTCCATTCCTCTTAATTCTGAGTGTTCTCAGTAGCTGAGTTCTCCAGATGTAACCCAAGAGTAATCAATTAGATACTCCTGGAGGCAAGAAGCAACCCTTGCAGCTATGTAATAGCAGCCCTTTATTTGATTCAAAACCAGAAATAGAATGAAAGAACTGAGATTTGTTGCTTTTATATTTCAAAAACAAACCTGAATTCTTGGTAAGTACATTTAACAGTACTCTTTTAAAGGTATTTTCCTTATCAAATATGTGGTATGCTAAATATTTTAATATTTAGCAGTGTAATTTTCCCCCCTAGCTCAATGTATATGTCATTCTTCTCTAAACCTTTATTATTCTTTTCATCTTGGGCTCATACTTTCCCCGTATGATATGGTAAGTATCCGGGTTTTTTTTGTTTTTTTTTTTAATTAAAGTAAACGTGTTTTTCAATGTGTAATCTCCTTTTCGTTTCCAAAAAATAAAACCAAAATAAGTGAAAAATATTTGACTATGTTATAATTGTTTCTGACTAGATATGGCTGTGCTGGTGCTGGAAGTAGTCACCAAACTAGATCATCTTCCAATTGGCAAAGTCCAGATCAGTGGACTAGCTCAGCTTTCTCCAACTCATCAAATTAATGGATTTTTTTCCATCGTTTCACCAACATCTAAGAAACTTGGAGAACTTCAGGTAAAAATATTTTAATTCTTGCTGCATAGAATAAAACAATTTGGGCAGAAATAATTGAGTCTTATGGAATGGATTGGTATATGATTGCCATATATCATACTAATCCTTACCTCATGGCTTTGCTTATATTTTTGCCTAGAGTCTATAACCTGCCTTTATTTCCCACTTCCTCATATCCCCTTTTGCCCATCTAAAGTTCCAAGCATCTTTCACACTTCCTACTGTACTCATTCTCTTCTATATTTTATTATATTCATAAAAACATCAATTATATAATCATTGTTCTATCATAATCTAAAAAAGTGTTTATTAGTAGGATCTCTTTAATTCTTCCTTTTAAAGTCTAGATTCACTGCGAGACTATGTTTTCTTTGTTTTTCCATGAGCTCCTAATACCATTGATTTACTGGCCCCAGGATAGTATTGAGTTGACTAAGCTTAGAATCCCTCCCAAGAAAAGGGGTGAGTGAAGCCAGAAAGAGCTGATAGACTGGAAGGTAAAGGAAGAGAGGTGGCTTTAGAATGTTGCTCGAAGGGGAAGATCAAGTTTAGTCAGACTGGGAAGTAAGGGACCTCAGAGAAGACAGATATAGTTCATTATAAAACCTTCCAAAAAAGAAATCACTTTTTTTTGCCCAGATCACTTTACTGGCAAATCTTCTGAACATTTAAAGAGAAATGTCACCAGTTATATAGAGTCTCTTCCAGAAAAATAGGAGAAAACACAACTTATTTTGAGGCCTGCACCACCTTGATATCCAAACAAGAGAAAGATAGTACAAGAAAACTACAGAAAAATATTCCTTATAAACCTAGACCTAAAATCCCCTACAAAATATTAGCAAATTGAGTCTAGCACTGCATAAAAAGAACAACCCCACAACCAAATGAGGCTTAGCTCAGGAATGTAAGGCTGTTTCAGTATTTGAGAATCAATGTGACAAGCCATAGTAACCATGGAAAATTAGCCAATAAAAAGGTATGAACAACTGATACCTAAACCACATGGAGGAATCTCAGAAGCATTATGGTGAGTGAAAGAAGCTCATTTTAAAAGATTGAGCTAGGTGTGGTGGTAGGCACACTCTTGTAGTCCCAGTACTGGGGAGATTGAGACAGGAGGATCACAGGTTCACAGCCAGCCTCTGCAACTTAGTGAGGCCCTTTGCAACTTAGTGAGATCCTGCTTCAATATAAAAATAAAATAAAATAGGGCTGAAGGTACAGCTCAGAGTAGAATGCCTCTGTGTTCAATCCTCAGCACACACACAAAAAAGTTATATACAGCTTGGGCATGGTGGTTCATGCCTATAATCTCTGTACTTGGGAGGCTGAGACAGGATGATCACGGGTTTTGAGCATAGTGCATGGTAACTTAGTGAGACTCTGTTTCATTATTAAAAATAAAATAGGGTCCGGGATATAGCTAATCCTCAGTACCACACACAAAAACATTATATACTGTATGATTCCATTTGTATGATGTTCTTTTTTATACTTTTATTGGTACATTATAGTCTCACATCTTGTATGATGTTCTTGAAAAGACAAACCTATAATCAGTGGTTGCTAGGGGAAAGAGGTGAGAAGGTGTGACTACTAAAAATGGATAGCACAGGAGAGTTACTTGAGGGTGATAGAAGTGATCTGTATCTTGATTATGGTGATGACTAAATGTATCTGTTCATATGTTAAAAACTCATGGAACTATGTATATATATAATTTGTTGATTTGACTGTAAACAAATGGAAATTTCAAAACATAGCCCCTGATGTAATGATAAACAGCAGTTGTCACAGTGTCTCACATTGGGACATGCTAGGAACTGTGTGACTGGAATATGTATCCCGACTAATGCAACTAATCTACTCCAATTAATTTTTGCCACATGAGAATAGGGACCTAGATATTTTAATTTTTCAAGAGAAGCCAGAAATCCAAATTTATATAAGCAATGCAGTTTTTCAAAGCACTGCTAAACAATTTAATTTTTAAAATGCTGTGTTCACCAGCATAAGTCTGAAAATTAGACATGCTAATTTACTATATTTCTTACTAATTTACCAATAGATGTTATGGATGCAGTAGATAATTGTAGGCAACTTAGTGCTAAAGAGAACCTTAAGTCATTGCTAGAGGCTGCCAAGTGTCCTTAAAGTCGCTATTATGGACACGAGAAGCATATGGTGTGTTTATAATATATGTGGATGGTGTGGGCTTCAAAAGAGAGGTGATATATTTAGCTGATAGAATGAGGGTGTGGAGATAGAAC
>PVLC010037648.1:0-15207 GCA_004027655.1 Graphiurus murinus
CTTGGTGGGCTGCTAAACCCCACAGAGTGACTGTAATTGGCTTTTAATTCCAAAAATGAAAGGCCAGATGGTTGCTTTAGGACCAGCTGGCTCCTGTTTCCTTGCCTATAGAAAGGAGCCAAAGTGATACAGACCTCCCAGGGCAGGTGTGAGCACAAAGTGCTAATCTCTCCTCTGCCTGAACTAGATTCTACTCGAGAGAAAGCCTCTGTTTGGTAAAGAAAAGAATGGACAAGAGCTGGGCATGGCATCTTACACCTGTAATCCCAGCTACTCAGCCTCTGAAGGAGAAGAAGAGGAAGAGGAGGAGGAGGAGGAGGAGAAGGAGGAGCAGTAGGAGGAGGAGGAGCAGGAGGAGGAACAAAAACTGAATGATTCCTCACAAGGCTCTTGGCTAGGTGCTGCCATTTCACAGATGACAAAACTGAGGCCCAGAAGATTGCAAAATATCCTGATGGAGATCAAGAAAGCACAGAGGACAGTTGGAAGTGGAAATGACCAGGATGCCCAGTGCATGGTGGGGTGGGGTAATACTTCCACGCACCGACAGCTCTCTCCCTATCAGTGGGGAAGGTCTCAAAGGAAAGCTGGGTCTTAGAGGGAGGGCCAGAGGCAGGCAGGTAGCTAAGGGAAGGCTGGGCCATTGCATCCTCATCGGTCCGAACTGGGCTTTATTTATCCATGCTGTTTACTGGGAAACTCTAAAAGCCAGCTCTGGGTCAAGCAGCAGACCAGGTTTAGGCAGACAGAGATAAGGACCCTGGTTCTGGCCCTCAAACAGGTCCAGTTAGATTCAGGCAAATAAACAGAGTCCTTGCAACAGAACAGAGCTGTGAGAGCAAAGAAGCTTTGGGCATTCACCCAGCTCTGGCTGAGTGTGCAGCGGATGCAGGAGTGGGTGTCCCAAGAGAAGTGCTCAGCCAGGAGAGGGAGCAGAGCCCAATGGCCTACAGAAAAGAAAGTACTTCTGCTTCCTCCATTAGCCTCTTGCTTCTTGTCCTGGGACCCACAGACCTATAATTGTGTGTGTGTGTGTGTGTGTGTGTGTGTGTGTGTGTGTGTGTGAGATACTGGAGATTGAACCCAGGGGCATTCTATCTCTGAGCTACATGCCCAGCTCTATTTTATTTTATTTTATTTTATTTTTGCGGTACTGGGGATTGAACTCAGGGGCATTCTACCTCTGAGCTATACCCCCAGCCCTATTTTATATTCTTTATTTTGAAACAGGGTTTCACTAAGTTGCGGGATGCCTCACTAGGTAAGTGAGGCTGGCCGTGAACCCGGATCCTCCGGTCTCAGCCTCCCAAATGCTAGGATTACAAGCGTGTGCCACCATGCCTGGCTTATTTTTTAATTTTGAAACAGGGTCTTGTTAGCTTGCTGAGGGCCTCACTAAGTTGCTGAGGCTGGCCTTGAACCTGTGATACTCCTATCTCAGCCTCTCAGCCTCCCAAGTACTGAGATTACAGGCTTGCACCACCATGCCTGGCAGGCCTATAATTTTTCAACTGTGTATTGCATATATACTCTTGCTTTTCCCCTTTGTAAAGCAGCTAGCCAATCCTCTATGTTCCTAGCTCTCTGCCATAGCTGAATAGCAGTATTTACAATGCTGTTCATAAGCTGGCATTGTCACTTACCAAAGCCATCTGCTATTGGGGATGCTCTTCTTCTTATCTAACCAATCCTCATGCCCTACTTATATAAGGGCACTATTTACAAAGATGTGAGCAGAATGTGGGGAAGCCACAAGGGATAAGTGACCTAGACCCCATGGATAGTGACAGAGGGGCACAGTTGGAGAGCTCCACCTCTTATGAGAGAGAGCTGTATGAAGAGCTGCCCAGCAGTGGCTGAGACTTTATATTTCTGGACTGGGCGTAGAGGGAGCCAGGGGAATAAAGGCTGACTGCACCCTGCTCCTTCTTCCAGCCCCCTGCCAGTGCCTCTCCCTGGCAGTACCAACTGGAAGCAGAAAGCAAGGAGCTGGGGGGTGTGCAGTCCATAGAAGTCACCCCCTGCGGCATAGAGCTGGGTGAGGAATGGCAGAGGGTGGGTGTGAACCTATGAGTGAATGTGAACTATGCAGCCCAATCACTTACTAATCAATGTTATGGACTGAAATGTGTTTCCTCAAATTCATATGTTGAACTCCTGCCTCCCAGTACTTCAGAATGTGACTGTATTTGGAAATAGGGTCTTTTTTATTTTTTATTTTTGGTGCTGGAGATTGAAGCCAGGGCCAGTCTACCTCCGAGATGCACTCCCCCAGCCATATTTTATTTTATTTTTTATTTGGAAACAGGGTCTCTCTAAGTTGCCTTACTAATTTGCTGAGGTTGGTTTTGAACCTGGGATCCTCCGGTTTCAGCCTCCCAAGTATTAGGATTACAGGCATGCATAGCTATGCCTGGCTTGGAAATAGGGTCTTTAAAGAGGTAATTAAGTTGAAATTAAGTCATAAGAGCCCAATGTGGTGGCACACGCTTGTGATCCCAGTACTTGGGAGGCTAAGACAGAAGGATCACAGGTTTGTGGCCAGCCTCGGGAACGTAGTGAGGCCCTCTGCAACTTAGTGAGACCCTGTTTCATAATAAAGAATACAAAAATAGGGCTGGGAGTATAGCTCAGAGGTAGAATGCCCCTGAGTTCAATCCTCAGTACCACAAAAGACAAAAGAAAAAAAAAAAAGAAATTAGGTCATAAAGGTAGACCTAATAAATAAGACTGATGTCTTCCTACAGACAGATCTTTGCTTCAGAGGAAAGACTACATGAAGACACAGGGAGGAGATGGCCACATACAAGGTCAGGAGTAAGAGGCCTCCGAAGAAACCAACCTTGCAAGCACCTTGAGCTTGGATTTCTAGCCTCTGGAATTGTGAGAAAATAAATTTTGGGTTTTGTTTGTTTGTTTTATGCAGTACTGGGGATTGAACCCAGGGGCATTCTGCCTCCAAGTTACACCTCCAGCCTATTTTTTTAAATTCTTTATTTTGAAACAGGGACTCAATAAGTTGTGAAGGGCCTCACTAAGTAGCTGAGGCTGGCGGTGAACCTGTGATCCTCCTGTCTCAGCCTCCCAAGTACTGGGATTACAAGTGTGTGCCACCATGCCCAGCTAAATTTGGGTTGTTTTAGCCATTGGTCTTTGATGCCGTAGCAAGCCTAGAAAATGTAATAAAAACAAGTTATTTAGCACATTGCTTTATTAATCCCCTACCAGACAGTTGAAATCTCTAGCACTCAGCACAGAGTCAGGTAGGTGCTTGTACACTTGTGGACCAAGCACAATGGTATACATCTGTAATCTCAGCTACTCTGGAGGCTAAGGCAATAGGATCACAAGTTTGAGGCCAGCCTATGCAATTTAGTGAGACCTCGTCTCAAAATAAAAAAAAAAAAAAAAGATGGGGTTGAGCCAGGTGTGGTGGCACATGCCTGAATCCCAGTACTTGGAAGGCTGAAACAAGAGGTTCACGGGTTCGAGGCCAGCCTCAGCAATTTAGCAAGACCCTGTTTCAAAATAAAAGTAGCCAGGTGTGGTGGTACATACCTGTAATTCCAGTACTTGGGAGGCTGAGACAGGAGGATTGCAGGTTCAAGGACAGCCCCAGCAACTGAGCAAGGCCTGGTTTCAAAATAAAAAACTAAAATGACTGGTGGCTCAGAGGTAGAACGTTCCTAGATTCAATCCCCAGCACCCTTGCCCCCACACACATACTCCGCCCCCCCCCCCCCAAAAAAGAGAGAGAGTTGTAGCTCAGTGGTAGAGCACTTCAGGGTTCAATCCCCAGTACCAACAAATAAGTAAATAGCTTGTGGGAAGAATGGACCATTTATCAAGAAAATAAAACAATAAGGCAGTCTATGAAATATCACCAAGTCAGGCGTTGTGGCACATGCCTGTTACCTCAGTACTTTGAAGGCTGAGACAGGAGGATCACAAGTTCAAGGCCTATCTCAAAATAAAGACAAGATCCTATCTCAAAATAAAAACAAGCCGGGCGTGGTGGCGCATGCTTGTAATCCCAGTACTAGAGAGGCTGAGACCAGAGGATCCAGGTTCGTGGTCAGCCTCAGCTACTTAGTGAGGCTCTCTGCAACTTAGTGAGACCCTATTTCAAAATAAAGAATAAAAAATAAGGCTGGGGGTGTAGCCTGGAGGTAGAATGCCCCTGGGTTCAATCCTCAGTTCTGCAAAAATAAAAATAAATAAATAAAAATAAAAAGGCTAGGGGTATAGCTCAGAGGTATAGTGCTCCTGGGTTCAATCCCTAGCAACACACACACACACACACACACACACACACACACCAGAAAGCCTCAAATGTCCAGTCTCTCTATTCCCAGCTGTCTAACAACTTCCTTCTGTTCTATGAATGACCACTTCTTGGGTATGTGCTTCCTGTTGTAGGCTCAAAGGGCTTCCATTTGGTCATGCTCCCAACAGCCCCAACGTCCCCTCATTCTGCCCACTAGCAGTCTGCTCTCTCAGCCACAGAAGCATTAAATTATGATAATGTAAAGAGAAACTTCAAAGACTCAAAAGAGGAAGAGACCACCCTTAGATAATTTAATGAGAAAATTCTTGCCTTGCAATTTTTTCCCCATTGAACGTCTGAGCCTTTGGCTTTTCTCCCTGAACTGGGAACAAACCCTTCTAATTCTATAGCAGCAGTGACCGTGTTAGCTTTCAGTGACAGATCTTGGTGGGAGAAAGGAAGTTTGTCTGTAGTTGAGGCTGGTAGATAGGTCTGAGTTAGACAGAATTAGAAAGTTATGAGGCCTGGGAAACTATATTTAGCTAGGGGCATGTTTGCTCTCCCCAGAGCAGTGTTCTAGAGCTCCCTAGGACTAAGAGACAGGAGCTCCCACAGTTGGCTCTGGGGGCCAGAGCTGTGTTTCTTCTCTTCTGTTCCAGAGGGTCCAGAGGCAGCAGTGAAGCCCACCTCCCAGTCAGCTCTGGCCTCAAGTCACTGCATCTCCTGCCTCTGGGGCCAGTTTGGCTTGACTCCCTCCAGTCTCCAGGATTAGGCTAGTTTAGGTAGCATGGGAGGGTTCTGGAAAGGGCCCAGGTGGTATTGGATCCTGGATGTATCAATTGTGTATCAGGTTACTTAACCTCCAGCTGCTTTGCTTTCTCATTTTTAATGAGGATGATAATAGCTACCTTGCATGTGGATTCAGGGAGATATCAAGTAGTAACTGCTCATCAAACAGTCTCTGTGTCGTTCCTCAGGAGTCTCCCTTAGACTGGGAGGACTTTGGGATGACTTCAGGCTTTCCTGCTTACTAAGATAGTGGGCTCTCCAGAAACCTGGGGTGTATGATTCAAAACATTAATTGGATTAAACGTTCACAAATACTTGGGTGTGGTGGTGCACGTTTGTAATCCTAGTACTTGGGAGGCTGAGACACGAGGATCGGGGTTTGCGGCCAGCCTCAGCTACTTAGTGAGGTCCTCCGAAACTCAGTGAGACCCTGTTTCAAAATAAAGAATAAAATAGGGCTTGGGGGTATAGCTCGGAGGTAGAATGCCCCTGAGTTCAATCCCCAGTACCGCAAAAAAAAAAAAAAAAAAAAAAAGTTCACACATGAGTATAAACTTTTTATAAGTCAAACTCTGAGGCCTACATAAAGGAGGAAAAAACCCCACCCCATACCAACCCCTGCCCTCAGGGTCAATTTTGCCCAGAGATGCCCAATGTTCACAGTCTGGTGTGTCCTGCAGTTTCTATCCTCATACACACACCAGCACATAGATGCGTTCTTTTTTCCTCTAAAAGTCTGGGATCCCATTAAAGGTGTCTCTGCAATAACTTGTTTTCCTTTATCCACAAGCCATGGACATTAATCTAAGTAAATACATATGCATTTAGCTTATTCTTTTTTTTTTTTTGTACTAGGATTGAACCTGGGGGCATTCTGCCTCTGAGCTACACCCAGCCCTATTTTTTATTCTTTATTTTGAAACAGGGTCTCACTGGTTGCAGAGGGCCCACACTAAGTACCTGAAGCTGGCCAAGAACTTGCGATCCTCCTGTTTCAGCCTCTCAAGTACTGAGATCACAAGCGTGTGCCATCATGCCTGGCAGCTTATTCATTTTAGTAGTTGCAAAGGAGTCCATCCGCTTTCCATTTGAGGTTTTTTTGTTTTTGTTTTTTTTGGTGCCATCACGAACGACGCTGCGATGACGATCCTTGCAGATACCCTGATGAAATTATGCTTTGATTTCTACGGGGTACTTCCCCTGAAATGTGAATACTGAGCTATATATACTCTCAGTGCCCCCCCCCCCCCCCTTTGCGGTACTGGGGATTGAACTCAGGGGCATTCTACCTCCGAGCTATACCCCCAGCCCTATTTTTTATTCTTTATTTTGAAACCGAGTCTCACCAAGTTGCGGAGAGCCTCACTAGGTAGCTGAGGCTGGCCGCGAACCCGGATCCTCCGGTCTCAGCCTCCCGAATGCAGCCCCTTATTTTTGAGTTTCTTTCCAGGAATCTGCTAGTTCTGACACTTTCACTTTTCAAGCTCCGAGGAGGAGCAAGCTTGTGACGCTTCCAGCGGAGGAAACGCCGGTGGCAGGCAGCATCCCCGTTACCGCGGACGCAGGAGGCCCTCCGGGACAAAGGGCTTCCTGGGGTCTAAGGTGACCTGGGAAAGTGACTGCCCCTCGCCTGCGCCTCAGTTTTCTTTTGCGTAGTCAGTGGCTTTGACCAAGATTGGGCTCAGTCCGGGCCCAGAGCTGCTGACCTCAATTATTATTATTACCATTACTATTCCATTGGTTGGTCCCTAGGCTTCACCTCACCCCCGTCTCCCCCACCACATTCTTCCGCGCGGCCCGACCTTCTAGAGAGGAACTAGCCCCAAAAGTCCAGAAAGGGTTTTAGCAAACACCATACTTAATCCCTCTCCTGCATCGGTCATTTATTACTTCTCGCCTTTGGGTCGTTCCCCCTGCTTTGGGTTCCGCTACAGAGTTCTCGGGTCTGAGCCGGGTAAGTACCTCGGAGGGCGTCAGTTCGGCCCATCATTTGCTTCTGCCTGGCCGCTTTCCAGATAAGGCTGTAACGCATGCGCACGATCCTCAGCTCGACCAGCAACTTACTCCCCCTTTCCCAGCCTCCGCCGCCGCTTCCGGTTCCGGTAGCGGCAGTTCGTACACTGTTTGAGGCGCGGGTCATGGCCGGGAGTCGTCTGGAAACCGTGGGAAGCGTCTTCTCGCGGTGCGTGCTGAGGGACAGTGGTCCTCAGGGGGTCACGTCCTTCCTTGGGTGGTTCGAGCAGGGCGAGACCCTCCGGGTGCGGCCATCGTGCTCTCTCCTGGCTCCGAGTAGTTGCGCTTGCTGACATCCCTTCGAATTTATCTGTCACTGTAAAGATTGTTCCCCTCCCATCCCGAGTGGCGGTCTCTAGGAAGAGAAGAGGCTGATAGGCCTGGCTAGACCGTCTTTGCATTCCCTGAGGCAGAACAGGGTGAGAGAAGATAGAAGAGTTTAACCCCTGGGCGTTGTTAGGTCGATGTGGGATGTGGCAGTATCTTCTCTGTAGGTGGGGGACACCCCTGCTTTCTATGCTACCCTTGATGTTCCAGGCTGTGCTAGACTGATCAGGGGCTTTGGCAGGCTGTTGTAACCAACTAACCTTCGTATGTTCCCTCTCCTAAGGACTCGGGATCTGCTTCGGGCTGGGGTGTTGAAGGAGAAGCCCCTCTGGTATGACGTATATAATGCATTCCCCCCGCTGAGAGAGCCAGTCTTCAAAAGACCCACCTTGCGATATGGCAAAGCCAAATCGCCGATCCAGGACATCTTCTACCAGGAGGATCGGATTAGAGCGTGAGTGTGCAGCCCATGTAGCCATCAGGACGCAATAGAACTTCAGAAGGGAAGATTTAGGTAGCAATGTGGTAATTTCCTTCTGAAGTTCTGTCTCACAGTGTTAGTGTCTCCTCTTATGTACTCTCTTGACTACTGTGTTCATATATATTTTTGTGGTACTGGGAATTGAACCCAGAGACATTTTACCTTCGAGCTACATCCCCAGCCTGATTTTTTATTCTTTATTTTGAAACAGGGTCTCACCAAGTTTCGGAGGGCCTCCCTAAGTAGCTGAGGCTGGCCACAAACCCAGATCCTCCAGTCTCAGCCTCCCAAATACTGGGATTACAAGCATGTGCCTCTACACCTGGCTTCATGTTCCCTGTTCTGAATCACTATTTCTAGAAGCAAGAAAATGGAATTGATAAAGTCTTTATACTCTACAACTCAGCCCTATTTTACTTTTTTTTTTTTTGAAACTGAGTCTAGCTGGGTTGCTGAGAGTCTTGCTAAGTTGCTAAGGCTGGTCTTGAACCTGCAATCCTCCTTCAACCTCCCAAGTACTGGGATTACAGTACCACCACTCCCAGCTCACAGTACTTTCTTTTATTTTTTATTTATTTTTAAATTTTTGTTGTACTACACTAGGGATTGAACCCAGAAGCATTCTACCTTTGAGCTACACCCCCAGCCTGATTTTATTTCTTATTTTGAAACAGGATCTCACTAGGTTGATGAGAGTTTTACTACTTGCTGAGGCTGTTCTTTTTTTTTTTTTTTTTTTTTTTTTTTTTTGGCAGTACTGGAGATGGAACCCAGGGGCATTCTACCTCCAAGCTACACCCCCAGCCCTATTTTTTTATTCTTTATTTTCAAACAGGATCTCACTAAGTTGCAGAGGGCCTCACTAAGTAGCTGAAGCAGACTGTGAACCTTCGATCCTCTGGTCTCGGCCTCCCAAGTACTAGGATTATAAGTGTGGACCACCATGCTCGGCTTCACAATACTTTCTTGAGGTAGCAGAACAAGTACGTGGAAATTATGAGGGTAGGACATGAGATCTTTGGGAGGATTAAAGACTTTCAGTACCTTTTGCTCAGATCTGTTGCATATACTTATTCAGGATACTTTTGTGCTTCTATTGTGGGAAGCGTTGGGACCAGATGATAGGTCATTGGAGAATGTGGAATATTTTAGTGTACCCTCCTTCTACTTAAAATATTATTGCTGCTAATGCCAAAATAGTAAGTTTGTATTTATATGATTAATTGAACATATCTTTATGGCTCTGTGTGTGTGTGTGTGTGTGTGTGGTGTGTGCACACGTGTGTGCACACATGTACGGATACTTAAGAATGTACAACAAAATAATATTAGATATATCAAGACCTAAGTATCAAACGTAAAACTATACAGTACTGGGAGAGAACATGGGAGAATTTATTTTTATTTTTATTTACTTATTTTTTTTGTGTGTGTGGTACTGAGATTGAATCTAGAGAAATTCTACCTCCGAGCTACCCAGCCCTATTTTATTTTTATTTGAAAACAGGGTCTCTCTAGGGTGATGAGAGTCTCACTACTTGCTCAGAGTATCCCCAAAACTGTAGTCCTCCTGTCTCAGCCTCCCAAGTACTAGGATTACAAGCGTGCACCTTCATGCCTAGCAACACGAGAGAATTTAAAAAGTAATCTGAGTGATAAAAACCTTTTTAAGCATGACATAAAACCCATAAGCATTATTGGGGTGAGCCACACCCCCAGCCCTATTTTACATTTATTTATTTATTTATTTTTGTGGTACTAGGGATTGAACCCAGGGCGGCCTTCTACCTCTGAGCTACCCAGATCCTCCGGTCTCAGCCTCCCAAATGCTGGGATTACAAGAGTGTGCCACCATGCCCGGCTCAGGATTAAGTTTTGTTTTTTTTTTTGCAGTACTGGGGATTGCACTCAGGGACATTCTACCTCCGAGCTCTACCCCCAGCCCTATTTTTTATTCTTTATTTTGAAACCGACTCTCACTAAGTTTCGGAGTGCCTCACTAGGTAGCTGAGGCTGGCCACGAACCCGGATCCTCCGGTCTCAGCCTCCCGAATGGCTGGGATTACAAGCATGCGCCACCACGCCCGGCTAGGATTAAGTTTTTGATGTGTAAATTTTACTACAATTTTTTTTTTTTAGCATGGATTTTTATACATTTCTTGGGTACAACAGGGTTAATCACACATCTTTGTTGGGTACAAGCTAGTGTAGGTAAAGACATCCATGCACACATTTCTCATTAACCCTTCCCCAATTTCCACCCCCCTCCTTCCTTCTCCCTCCTTCTCAAGGTCAGTTTAGTGATTGACTTTGATGTGATCTTGTAAGTACATCATGCTTATTAGGGTGTCCCTCCCTCCCCCCATCACCTTCCGTTAAATTAAATTCTTTGTTCAACTAAGAATTCTCCTTTATCTGGAGTCCCTCTTATGTCCCATTTTCTCCCTAGCTTCCACATATTAGGGAGAGCATTTGATTTTTGACTTTTTGTGACTGACTAATCTCACTTAACATAATGTTTTCCAGTTCCTTCCATTTCCTTGCAAATAACATGATTTTGTTCTTCTTTAAGGCTGAGTAATACTACAATTTTTTAAAAAGGCAAAGAGTAGTGTTGGGTTAAGGAATGTGGCTGGGATAGGGAATGTTTGATGTGTTCGTGCTTGTATGTTGATGGGATATTCTGGGTGAGTATGTAGGAGACTGGTTAGTTTGCTCCTTGAGAGGGGAACTGGAGAGTTGGAGTACAGAAGGGAAAGGAGCCCTACTTTTCACTGGAGACTCTTGTATGACTTTATGTCTTTACCACATACATACATTCCTTATTTAAAAAACAAAAACAAGCCAGGTGTGGTGGCGCACACCTGTAATTCCAGTACTTAGGAGACTGAGACGGGAGGATCATAGGTTAGAGGACAGCCTCAGCAAGTAGTAAGACTCTCATCAATCTAGCAAGACTCTGTTTCCAAATAAATAAGAAAGGGCTGGGGTGTAGCTTGGAGGTAGAATGCCCCTGGGCTCAATCCCCAGTACCACACAAAAAACCAAAAAATAGAAACTCTGGCTTAGGATACATAGATCATGCTGTACTTAACTCCTCAGGGCCCAACTCTTGTTCTTTATCCCTTCTGCCCCATTGGTCACAATCTGTAAGAGGGGATTTATATAGTGTTATTTGTATTTTCTAGGAAATTTTATTCTGCTTATGGATCTGGTCCAAAAGCTTTCGATCTGTTCAATCCAAACTTCAGGTCTACCTGTCAACGGTAGGTCATTTTCAAGTCTTGAGTTACTCTCCTGCTTCCGCCTAAGTATTTAGTTATTGATTTGAGGAATTTTGTTGAATTGTACTTTAGGAAAAAAATGTTCCTATTGGAAGGTCTGTTGAGGAAATGTTTGTGTAACATGTCTTGACAACCCTAACATACAAACCTAATATATGGCTGCTTGGAATTCCAGGTTTGTGGAGAAGTATACTGAGCTGCAGAAACTTGGAGAAACAGATGAAGAGAAGTTATTTGTGGCAACAGGGAAGGCTTTATTGGCAGAAGGTGTTATTTTAAGACGAGTAGGAGAAGCAAGGACTGTGAGTACTTTATTATTAAACTTGCTATTGTTGGATTATACAAGGCTCTGGGTTCAAGCCTTAGCACTGAAAAAACAAAAACATTGTTAAAATTAGTATTGTTGCCTATTTGTCAGAAGTTAATGGTCATGTCTCCCCTACCCCCTATTTTGGCTCATGTTCTTAAATTCCAGGTCAAATACTGTTAGATTGAATATTTTGGTATTCATTTTATTTTATTTTATTTTGCATTACTGGGAATTGAACCCAGGGGCATTCTACCCCTGAACTATACCCCCAGCCCTATTTTATTTTTTATTTTGAAACGGGGTCTCACTAAGTTGCTGAGAGCCTTGCTAAGTTGCTGAGGCTGGCTGCAAACCTGCGACCTTCCTGTTTCAGCCTCCCAAATGCTGGGATTACAAGGATGTGCCGCCATGCCTGGCTCTACTTTGAGATTTTTTTTTGTGGTACTGGGTTTTGAACCCAGGGGCATTCTACCTCCGAGCTACACCCCCAGTCCTATTTTTTATTCTTTTTTTTTTTTTTGCAGTACTGGGGATTGATCTCAGGGGCATTCTGCCTCCGAGCTACACCCCAGCCCTATTTTTTATTCTTTATTTTGAAGCAGGGTCTCACTAAATTGCGGAGTGCCTCACTAGGTAGCTGAGGCTGGTCACGAACCCGGATCCTCTGGTCTCAGCCTCCCAAATGCTGGGATTACAAGTGTGCACCACCATGCCCAGCTCTATTTTTTATTCTTTATTTTGAAACAGGGTCTCACTAAGTTGTGGAGAGCCTCATTAAGTAGCTGAGGCTGGCCGCAAAGCCGGATCCTCCAGTCTCAGCCTTCCAAGTACTGGATTACAAGTGTGTGCTATTTTGAGATTTTTGTGGTAATGATTTTGTGCTACTTGGGATAAGTGAGTTGTCATTAGGGCTCTTGAAATTGTGATTCTATAGAAATTTTCATCATGTTTACTATTCATTGTAACATTTGACTTGAGATATTAGTGCTAAATTTTTCATTCAGTAATAGGATGTGCTTAGTCATATGTTTCTAGCCTGTTAATTGAGTGGAAATGATCACATCTGTATTGTTTTATATCTGTCTTTTAAGCAACAGGGAGGTAGTCATGTTTCTGGAAAAAGTGAAGATGAGAGTGTCAGACCCCAAACTGCTTTGGAAGGAAACCAGCCTCAGAAAGATGTTGCCCAGGACCAGCATTTGGAGGCAGCTGAAGAGCAGTCAAAAGGTCTCTCCCCTCCCTGAAGGACGTATATACTGTGTATACTGACAGCTGCACAGTGCTCACTAGTTGAGTGGTGAGCTATTTTTAACTGTTAAACTGTGTAAATGTTTCTCCATCTCTAAGGCATTATGTTTGCCTTCTCTTAGTTCCTGTTTTAGGGTTGTTATAAAGCTCATTATCATGATTTGAAAGAAGCAGTTTTGTGAACTTTTATTTTAGGACATTACTAAGTAAAGGATTCCCTAGCTACTTATAAAGTAAATTTACTTTGAAATTGTAAATAACACTAAGAAACCTTTATAAAGATTGTTTGAATGGGATTCATTCTGAAAGGTTTGCTCAGATGTCTGTGCTAGCATGTGGGCTGGCTACATTTGATTCTCTGGTAGGTATCTCTTCCCTGGATCCACCAGACTTTTACATGCACACATGGTATGGTTCCTTGGCCAACTGCTTCTGTCTGTAGACAATCTTTATACTTTTTTTTTTGTGTGTGTGTGTGTGTGTGTGTGTTTGTGTGTGTGTGTGTGTGTGTGTGTGTGTGTGTGTGGTACCTCTGAGCTACACTTCCAGCCCTATTTTTAATTTTTGAAACAGGGTCTCAATAAGTTGTTCAGACTGGCCGCAAACTTGCAATCCTCCTGTCTCAGCCTCCCAAGTACTAGGATTACAAGTGTGTACCACCAGGCCCAGCTATCTTTGTACTTTTTTCTTTTTCTTTTTTTCGGTACTGGGGATTGAACTCAGGGGCATTCTACCTCCGAGCTACACCCCCAGCCCCTTTTAATTCTTTATTTTGAAACAGAGTCTCACTAAGTTGCGGAGTGTCTCACTAGGTAGCTGAGGCTGGCCACGAACCCGGATCCTCCAATCTCAGCCTCCCATATGCTGGGATTACAAGCGTGCGCCACCACACCTGGCTGTACTTTTTTCTATAGAACTATTGACTTCAACTTGAGAGGCCAAGCTGACTTGTGCTTTGTAGTGAGACTGAGGACCTATCACTGATGGACAAAGGTCAAAAGTATAATCTCACAACAGATTATGTCTGTTAGAGATAATTAGCATAGGCCTGCATGTAGTTGGCTGCTTGGTAAATATTTGTTGAATGAATGAATGAATGAATGAATGAATGAATTCACACAGCTAAAGACTGAATTCAGTCTCTGTAGGTCACTTGATATCTGAGGTGGGAGTGGGTTAGTTAATTTAGATGATACTCTCTACGAGCACCCTACTTCCCTGGTGCTGAGTTGTGCTTGCCAAGTCCTTACCAACTGAGTGATTTTCCTCATTTTTCTATATTTTACTAAATAAATGAAATAATCCTCAGAGTCTTGTGTTTGTGGCAAAACCAGTAGTTGTCAACTCCTAGTAATAAGCTGCTTTAGAGATTCCTTATTTTATTTTATTTTTATGGTACTGAGTATTGAACTCAGGGTCATTCTACCTCTGAACTACACCCCCAGCCCTATTTTTTATTCTTTCTTCTTATTTATTTATTTATTTATTTATTTATTTATTTATTTATTTATTTATTTTGCAGTACTGGGGATTGAACCCAGGGGCATTCTATCTCTGAGCTATACACCCAGGCCTGTTTTTATTCTTTATCTTGAAACAGAGTTTCACTAAGTTGTGGAGGGCCTAAGTAGCTGAGGCTGACCTGGAACCTAGATCCTCCTGTACAAGCATGTGCCACCATGCCCAGCTATTCTTTACTTTTGAAACAGGGCCTCACTAAGTAGCTGAGGCTGGCTGTGAACCTGTGATCCTGTCTCAGCCTCCCAAGTACTGGGATTACAAGAGTGTGCCACCATTTCCTGCTTACCTGTGATTGTTCTTTGTGTATGGTCTCTCCTCTTTCCTGGCAGACTGAGAGGCAGGGTCTGCACCTCACAGCCTGAATACCTTGCAAGTGGGTGCTCAGTTAATGAATGTGAATGTGGTTCTCAGCCATGCTCCCCTCTCACCCCAATGTTTGTCACTGTTTTTCAATTCCTTATATTTGAGGAATACTTCACTTTTAGATGAGGAGGTAAATTTCATCTATACAAAGACATTCGGCAACCATTAGGTACCAAACACTTGGCCAGACCTTGGGAAGATCGCCTAACAAGCACGGGAAGGATTTGGTTCTATTCTATTGTCAGAGAAACAGTTGAGTTACGGGATCACTCATTAAGTCAGTCTATACCTTGTTTCTGGGTGTGGTTTTTTTTTGTTGTTGTTACTGTTTTGGTACTGGGGATTGAATCTAGGGGTGTTCTATCTCCGAGTTATATCCCCAGCCCCTACTTTAATTTTTATTTTTCAATTTTCAATATTTTTATTTGTGGCACTAAGGATTGAACCCAGGGACATTCTACCTCTGAACTACACCCCCAACCCTATTTTATTTTATTATTTATTTATTTATTTATTTATTTTTGCGGTACTGGGGGTTGAACTCAGGGGCATTCTACCTCCGAGCTACACCTCCAGCCCTATTTTTTATTCTTTATTTTGAAAC
>PVLC010037649.1:0-15110 GCA_004027655.1 Graphiurus murinus
CTCTTGCACGCTCTCATTCCACTTCTAGAAATTCATCCTTTAGGGCTATTGACAAATGCATGACACGACGCAGGGATAAAGACAGTCCTCATCCTCTGTGTGTAGTAACAGCAGAGGCTGTGAACAACCTAAGCGGCCCCTCAAAAGCGGGGGAAGAAACACTGGCGCAGGCCATGATGGGACCCTGTGCTGTCATTAGGAAGCCCACACAGGCGCCCCACAGACGTGTCTCAAGAATGCTGCTTAAGCTGAGCGTGGTGATGCACACCTGTAATCCCAGTACTTGGGAGGCTGAGATAGGAGGATCGCAGGTTCGCAAAACCCTCAGCAATATAACAAAACTCTGTCTCAGAATAAAAAATAAAAAGGTTTGGATGTATCGCTCATAGGTAGAATGCTCCTGGATTCAATTTCCAATAACAACAACAACAAAAAAACATTGCTCAAGTGGAAAGCAGACGGAGCAGTGCATACTACCCACTCCCCTCATGTAAGAAAAAATGTGGTCTGGGAGGTGACTCAGTGGTAGACAGTTTGCCTAGCATACACAAGGCCCTGGGTTCTATCCCCAACACTGAAAAACAAAAATAATTTTTTTTTAAAGATCCGCTGGGAAGCCGGGTGTGGTGTCGCACACTTGTAATCCCAGTACTTGGGAGGCTGAGACCGGAGGATCCAGGTTCGCGGCCAGCCTCAGCTACTTAGTGAGGCTCTCCACAACTTAGTGAGACCCTGTTTCAAAATAAAGAATAAAAACTAGGATTAGGGGTGTAACTCCGAGATAGAATGCCCCTGGGTTCAATCCCCAGTACTGGGGAAAAAAAAAAAAAGATCCACTGGGTATGGGGGCACACGCCTATAATCCCAGTACTTTGGACGCTGAGACAGGAGGATCATAGGTTTGAGGACACTCTCAGCAAGTAGTGAGACTCTCACCAATCTAGCAAGACCTGTTTCCAAATAAAAATAAAATAGGGCTGGGGTGTAACTCAGAGGTAGAAGCTCCTGGATTCAATCCCCAGTACCATCAAAAAAAAAAAAAAAATCCGAGAACATCTTGGAAAGGAGATATAGGAACTGGGAACACTGGGGTGGGTGGTTGGGGACAAGATCAGGGAGACTTTACTGTAAACTTTTTTTTAAATAGTACTGTGGATTGAACCCACGGGCATTCTACCTCTAAGCTACACTCCCAGCCCTATTTTATTTTTTAATTTGAAACAGTTTCACTAAGTTGCAGAGGGCCTTACTAAGTTGCCAAGGCTGGCTTTGAGCCTGAGATCCTCCTGTCTCAGCCACCCAAGTACCGAAATTACAAGCATGCACCACCACACCTGGCTACTGTATAACTTTGTACCCCTTGAAGGTTATACTGTATATACATTTTTATTCCAAAACACAAATGTAGTCCAGGTAAGGTGGTGCATACCTGTAATCCCAGCTACTTGGGAGGATAAGCCAGAAGGACCACAAATTCAAGGCAAGCCTGGACAATTTAGTGAGATTCTGTCTCAAAATTTAAAAAAAAATTTAAGGGTTGGGGGTGTAGCTCAGAGGTCGAGTACTCCTGAGTCCAATCCCCAATACTGCAAAAAATAATAATTAATTACAAAATAAATGTGTGGGCTGGGGGTGCAGCTCAGTGGCAAAGTACTCATCTAGCATGTGTGAGGTCTTGGGTTCCATGCCCAGCCCTGCTCTTTAATAAATATGTATTAAAAGCTGTAAAAGCCCCCTAAGGCAGCTAGGCTGTATGCACCTCTGGCACCTGCATATGTGGTTCACAAGGAGGTGCTGGGGCCAGGAGCTTCCCCGCTCTCCACCGTCTTGGGGCCTCAGAGGGCCATCTCTGGTACGAGGTGGGGACAGATGGTGTTTTGTGTACACAGAGGACTCCTGGCTGGCACATTCACGAGTGTGCTGCTGACGCTCCCACCCCCAGCTCCCAGGCCTCTGACCACAGGGAGGAGGAGTTTGAGGAGGGGGGAGATCCCAGCCTCCATTCCCCTGGCAGAATTTGAAAACTTTTAGATTTAATCAAATGACTTCCTTGTGGTTTCCAGTGCTAACAACCTTGCAGGTGCATAGATGCCTGGGGTGGGAGGAACACTAGTCCCTGGAGTGTTCCCTCCGACCGCAGACCTCACCACCCTACCAACCAGCTTCTGGCCAGGAGCTCAGCTCCCCCTCCTCTGCTACAGGGACTTGGTGTCAGTGGCCTCACAGAACGTGCACAAACAACCCTAACAGATGAACTTTATTGTAGGCCCACGACACTTTAATAGAGGCCCAGAGATCGCACAGCTATGAAGGGCAGAACTAGTGTATAGAACCCCATCGCCCCATCCCAGAAGCTGTGGGATTGAGGCTGAGGACGCCCACACCTCCTCCAGAGGCCAGGAGAATGCAAGGCAGGGGCAGCTGGCTCCTCTCTGCTCACCTGACTATTTCCAGAGCCCTGGAATGCTTCTTGAGGAAGAAGCTGATCAGAGATGTGAGGGAAGAGCCCCGGGGGCCTCTTGGGGACTAGGGACAAAGCTGGAATAGCTGATGTCCAGCTGACCCCAATGCCTAGCATTGGCACCGACACCAGGGTCCCAGAACCTGAAGAGGCCTGGAGATGAGTAAGCACCCGTTACCAACTCCACCACAACCGGCTCGCCAAGGTGTTTAACTTTCTGGTGCCTCAGATACCTCCTGTATAAAAGGGGAATGACTGTAGTCCTCACCTCAGTGTAGGTTGGAGAAGAAATAATAGATGAAAAGTGCTGAGAACAGCACCTGGCATATAGTAAGTGCTCAATGAACGTGAGCTTTTAGTATTAATATTGTCAAAGCATAGCAGAGCCCTGGAAGGCCAGCAACACCCCCCCCCACTCTTTCTACCGCGTCAGCATACATCTACCTACCTACAGACCTCCACACCCCACCAAGTCAATGTTTCCACCCATCATCTCACCCCAAGATCCCCTCACCCAGACAAATCTAGTCAGGAGACTGGGAGCCTCCAGTTAGCTCATTCTCCACTGGATGGAAAGGCACGGGACAGGTCGTGTAAAGGCAGAATTTATGTGGTTCCCGGGACAGAACCAAGGCAGGGTCTCCTGTTTCCCTTGGGAACCAAAATTTCCAAACTGGAGGCCATGGCCACTACCTACGAGGCTGTGGGACCCCAGACCTGCCTGCCTTGACCCCTACCCCACCCCAGAGCCAGAGGACAGGCCCTGCTGCCTTGTTCTCCTGCAGTAAAAGGCACCATCCCTGCCAAGTCATTAATGGGGGATATTAAATAATATTTATCTCCCCAGTTCCTCCCACAGCTCAACTAAATATAGCAACTAAATTTTTTGAAAAAGGATTTCTGCTCCAGAAAGATAATATTTATATAAGAAGTGGTTTTCATAAACCAATACGAAACTGAAGCGCCCTTTCTGACAGTAATTTATAATTTCCCAGCCAGCCCTGACCAGAGAGACACAGGCCAGAGTACCTTTCCCTCCAGTTGGCTGGGAACCCCAAAGGGTGAGGTCCCCAAGTCTCAAAACCACACGTGGTCCAGGCTACACTTTGGGAACGGAGGGGACATTTCTCTCTGGACTTCTCACAATCTGTCCAGTGTTGGGGGACTGGCAGGTCTTGCCTAGAAGGGACAGTGGGCAGGGGACCTTGGGACCTCAGGAGCCTCCAAATGTGCAGGACTACGTCTAAACAGTGCCCGGTAGCACTTGCCAGTACCTTTCAGCAGAAAAAAGAATCCCACACTCCCCTGGAGGTGAGGAAGGAAAGATAGCCCTACCAAGCAAACTGCAAGCGCTGGGGCCCAGACGCCACTCCAGGTCCCCGACCCGGGAAAGGCCTCCTGGGAAGATGGGTCTCTTGCCTCAGCAGTTCAAAGGCCCTGCTGACTCCCGCCAGCTACATCCGCTTCGGGTGGCAGAAAGAGGAAGACCTGGTGGTGGGGGTGGAGTGGGGGTACCAAAGCCACCGGCTGGCAAGCTGCACCTTGTCGGTGGTTGTACTGCGCCCTCGGGAGAGACCCCCGCGCCAGCTGCGAAGCTGGGCCTCAGAGTCCCTGGCCGTTCCCTGGTCAGCAGGTCTTCAGTGTCTGCACCTGCCCGAGGCCGGGTCCAGCACAGACCCCGACGGGCTGGGCTAGGTTTGCGGCGTGGATGGGTTCCCCCCCCCGCCGCGGTGGACCCGGAGGCCCGAAAGGACCGAGCAGCCAGAGGGCTGCGGGCGTCTGGCCTCCCACGCCCAAACCCGCCCCCACCCCGCGAAGGGGGCGACGCAGCCCGGCTGGACGCCCCAAGAGCATCCGCGGAGGTTTCCGGAGCCCTGGCTTCCTGCCTGCCCGCGGGGGCCGAGAGCCGAGGGGGAGAGGGCGGCTGGGGGCGCGGGGAGGGAGGGGACAGGACGGGACCGCGGCGCGCGGGCCCCGCTCCCCGGCCCGGCCCGGCCCGCGCGCTCACCGTTGGGGCCGTAGCGCTCCCGCGCGCCGGTCACCTGCGCCGGGCTCAGGCCGCCCTCGGCTGTCACCGAGAAGCGGCGCAGCACTTCGGCGACCTCGAGCAGGTGCGCCTCCTCCATGCCGCCCGCCCGGCCGTCCGCGCCGTCCAGGCCGCCTCTTCGCGGGGCTACTGCGCCGGGCGCGGGGGGCTCGGGCCTGGGCGGGCGCCGCGCGAGGCCATGTCCGCGCTGGGACCTTCCCCGACGGCACTGGCGGCGGCGACCGAAGCCCGCGCCAGGATGCTGCGCCCCGGGCTCCCTCCCCGGGGCGGGGCGGCGCGGGGACCGCCCCGCACTCACACCCCTTCCGGCCCCCGCCCGCCCGCCCACCTGCGTCCCGGGCCCCGACCCCGCCGAGCTCCGAGCCCGCCGCGCTCACCTCCTCTCGACTCTCCTGGGGCGCGGGGGGCGGGGGACGGGCTGCAAAAAGGAGCTGTCCACAGAGGGGCGTCCTACTTCCCCACTCCAGTTCTGTACCGCGTGACCCTGGAGCTGAAGGCAACCCAAAAGCCTTGAATAAGCGGGTCTCCTCCGGAGGAAGCCACCTGATGCTCTCCTCGGTGAGGTTCGCGCTTCCTTTATTGTGCCCCCAAAGTGCGGCCGTGGGCGGGTTATACATCGCGAACCTGCAACAGGTGGAGGAGAAGGTAAAGAAAGCCAGGCTGCCAACCTCCCACCCACCGTCCTCGCGGCTGCAGGACCCGGCTCCCTGGCCGAGGAAGGGGCCGGAACGGAGGAACCCCCACCCCGCCCCGTGCGCTCACTTTAGGGTGCCCGGAGAAGGGGGCCAGGTTCGAGGAGGATGTGGGAAACCACTAACCCGCCAAAAGGGGAGCAAAGACAGCAACTGGTCGTCGTGCCACCAGCTCGAGAGACCCAGCCAGCCCCACTCCGCCCCCACCCAAGCTGGCCTCTGCAGCCCGGAGCTTGGGCATCCCCCATACCCAGGCTGCACAGGACCACAGGTTCCAGGATGGGCTGCACCCCACATTGCCCTTTCCCGCCAGCCTCAACTTCCAGCCCGCCTGACCCTGTGCACCCCCAGCCCAAATTCTGTTTTTTTGCTTGTTTATTTGTTTGCTTTGTTGTTGTTTTCTTTTTGCTCTCTGGGACAGGGACTGGGCTCCTCCTCCTCTGTCATGGTCACCCCCTCCGCATACCTCCTGAGCATGCAGACCCTCAGTGAGGACTGGCCCCATCCACCTTGCACTCTTGAAGGCTTATCCCCACTCAACCCCAGCATGGAGCATCAGCTGGCTCAGCCTGCGCTGCAGAGATAGAGCAGTGCTGGTTCTCTGGCTGTGTCTCCTTCCAACCTGACATTTCAGATCGTAAGTCCAGTGTTTCCAAGTATCCCCACCCACACTACAGCCCACAAAGACAGTGTGCTGCATCTCTAAGTTGCTAGAAACAATATTAGGCAGAACTAGGCTGAGACCTCTCTCCCAGACACCTGGAGCCCTAGGCAATCCAACAGGTGAGATCCTACTTCTGTTCCCCAGGGTTCTGGGGGCCGCCGATCCCTCTGCCAGGCTGAGGGACCTTAACCCAAGCCTCTCCCACTCCACCCCACCCTCAGCTGTGAGCTGGCATTTCCTAGAAGGTAGGGCCCAAAAGCCTGATTGTTTGCTCTGGCAGGCTGGCCTATGTTTTCCTTTCTCCAGCCCACCACACCCTACTTCCAAACCACCACTGGCTGTGGCCCTCACCTGGCAGGCTGATACACCTGTCCACCTGCCTACCTGCTCCGCTACCCTGCAGGCTCCCACTGAATCACACAGTCACTTTAACTCCAACTAGCTGCCCAGTTGCTCATGTGCCCCCAGTTATGCCCTCTGCCTGCACCCTGACAGATGAATGGCCAGGGCTCTATGCTCACAAGAAGGTCTGCCCTCTCCACTTCCCAGCTGCCGTGGACCCAGAGCTCCAGGCCTGGTACGATCCCAGCTCTTCTAACTTCCTGACTGGACAGACTGTATCACCTCCCTAGGGAGGTGTGCCTGCCTGCCTCCAGGGGGCCAGCATGGGGTCTTCCCTAGAAGGACTGAAGGTTGGAGAAGAGGGTGTTGCAGGCAACCAAAAGCAGCCTATAGCCAGGAGTGGTGGCACATGCCATAATCCCAGTATTTGGGAGACTGAGACAGGAGGTTCAAGGCCAGCCTCAGCAGTTTACCTACAGCAACTTAGCGAGACCCTGTTTCATAAAATAGGACTGGAGGTATAGCTCAGAGATAGAATCCCCGGGGTTCAATCCCAATCCCATTACCAAAAAAAAAAAAAAAAGCAGCAGGCTTTGCCAGGCATGGTGGGGTACACACTTGTAATTCTAGAGATTCAGGAGGCCAAGGCAAGAAGAGCACAAGTTCAAGGCCAGCCTGGGAAACTTAACAAGACCCTGTTTCAAAATAGAAAGTAAAAAGAGCTAGGAGTATAGCTCAGAGGTAGAGCATTTGCCTGACAAGTGTTAGGCCCTTGGTCCAATCCCTACTACCACGAAATAAATAAACAAACAAATAAATAATAGCAGCCTGAGGTGGGGGTGGGAAACCTCAGCCTTGTGCCAAGGACAGTGTGTCAGGCCCTCGTCACAGCTGGGTACAGAGAGCAAGAGCTGAAGGAACCGGAAGGTAGGTCAGAGAGGCCAGGCTCAGACACTGAGACCCTTGGTTGCATGGTTAACAGCCTGGAACTTAGACTGAGGTTGTGTGTGTGTGTGTATTGCTGGGGATTGAACCCAGGGACATTCTACTTTTGAGCTACACCTCCAGCCCTATTTTATTTTTTATTTGGAAACAAGGTCTTGCTAAGTTGCTAAAGCTGGCTTCAAACCTGTGATCCTCCTGTCTCAGGTACTGAGGTTTTTCAAGCAATGGAGAGATGGAGAGACTTGCCTTCCAAAAATGTCTCCCATAGAAGCTGGTATGGGGAAGCTGGGAGTAGTGGCCCATGCTTGTGATCCCAGTACCTGGGAGGCTGAGACAGGAGGATCACAGGTTCGAGGACAACTTCAGCAAGTAGTGAGACTCTCTCAACCTAGCAAGACCCTGTTTCAAAATAAAAATAAAATAGGGCGGGGGGTGTAGCTCGGAGGTAGAATGCCCCTGGGCTCAATCCCCAGCAACACACACACACACACACACACACGCATACTCACTCACTCACACTCGCATGAAGCTGGTGTGGGGAAGGGATGGAGGGGAGAGTGAGGCTGAAAGGTGCCCGCTGTTGCCCTGAGAAGACGAGGCCAGGCCAGAGCCAGCCTCTCATGGACAGGCTTTGGTGATGGGATCAAGCCGGGTGAGGCACAGTCAGGAGTCACAGCTGAACCCTCAGCTCCTGGCTTCAGCTGCTGGATAGATGAGGGGTTCAGCTCTGGAGGGGCTGCAGGGGGTCACTGGGTGCATGGAAGGTCAAGGAGGTGTCAGAGGTCCGTGTAGAGGGGGACCCCTGAGAGCAGCCTGAACTGCCCGAGTAGGCAGGGGAGGCGCCCACCCAGAAGAGCTCAGCCATTGGCAGGTGAGCCAAGCCAAGCACACGCTCTTGGCAGCTTAACCCAGGGCCAAAGAGTGTATCCAAAGGACACCAGTGTTTGGACCAGAGTTAGTTAGAAGGCCAGGATCAGCGTTGTCTCAAGGGAGGTCGAGGCACAAGTAACAGAAGTTGAGAAAAGATGCCGTGTGGTGAGAGACAGACAGGTCCTGCCTGGTGGCACCACTTAGAGGCTGTGCTGTGTACTTCTGTCCTTGCTTCCCCAGACCCACGGGGCATGCTGTTGTGCCCTTCCTGTAGACCTGCCTGTGTCTAAGCAGGTTTTTGGTTAGTTGGTTTGGTTTGAAATTTTGTTTTCTTGCAGCCAAAGGGCTGTGTCTTGAATGGGTCCAGCTTTGAATCTGGGCTCTGCCTTTTCTAGGCTGTGTGTCCTTGAGCAAGGCACTGAACCCCCCTGAGCCCCACTTTGCTCATCTGTAAGTATTACTTAGGGGAAGCTAACTGCCATAACAAGGTCACCCCCAAATGTGTAAGGGCTGGTCAGGGTGGCACACATCTGTAATCCCAGAACTTGAGAGGCTGAGGCAGGCACAAGCTCGAGGCTAGCCTCTGCAATTTAGTGAGACCCTCAGCAACTTAGCGAGACCTTGTTTCAAAAATAAAAAGGAGTCGGGTGTGGTGGCGCACGCTTGTAATCCCAGCATTTGGGAGGCTAAGACTGGAGGATCTGGGTTCTCGGCCAGCCTCAGCTACCTAGTGAGGCACTCTGCAACTTAGTGAGACTCGGTTTCAAAATAAAGAATAAAAAATAGGGCTGGGGGTGTAGGTTGGAGGTAGAATGCCTCTGAGTTCAATCCCCAGTACTGCAAAATAAATAAATAAATAAATAATAAAAATAAAAAGGAGTCAGTGGTGTGCCCCCTGGATTCAATCCTCAGTACAAAAAAATATATATATAAGGATTTAAGCATCATAGAAGTTTATTTCTCAGTGATATAAAATCTGAAACTCATGGTCGGCTTGGTGGGATGGTGATACTGAGACCCAGGCTTCTTGCCTTTTGTGCTCTGCCATTTCCAGTATGGTTGCAAGGATACTACACAAACTACATCAAGGCAGGAAGAAAAAGAACTTAGAGGTGGTAATCAGATTTTTTATGAACCAGTCCTGGAGGTGATGACACCATTTCCTCTCACAGGTATTGGCTGGAATCCAGTCACCTGGCCTTACCTAACTTCAGGGGGAGCTGGGAAATGTAGTCTAGCTGTTCTCAGAAAGAAGAACACCCACATGGTGGCACAAGACTGTAATCCCAGTATTTAGGAGGCTGAGACAGAAGGATCTCAGGTTTGAGGCCAGCATACACTAATTTAGTGAGAGCCTGCTTCAAAATTAAAAATAAAAATAAAATCAGGGCATGATGGTGCATGCTTGTAATCCCAGTACTTGGTAGGATGTCCCTTGGATTCCATCTCTAGTACCACAAAAAAAAAAAAGAAGACTGGGGGTGTAGCTCAGAGGTAGAATGCCCCTGGGTTCAATCCCCAGTACCGCAAAAATAAATAAATAAAATAATAATAATAATAAAATTAAATAAATAAATAAAAAGGACTGGGAATGTAGCTTGGAGGTAGAATGCCCCCGGGTTCAATCCCCAGTACCACAGGAAAGAAAAAAAAAAGTAAAAAAAAGAAATGTATCACGGGGCGTGGTGGCACACACTTGTAATCCCAGCATTTGGGAGGCTGAGACTGGAGGATCCGGGTTCGCGGCCAGCCTCAGCTATCTAGTGAGGCACTCCACAACTTAATGAGACCCTGTTTCAAAATAAAGAATAAAAAATAGGGCTGGGGGTATAGCTCAGAGGTAGAATGCCCCTGGGTTTAATCCCCAGTACCGCAAAAAAAAAAAAAAAGAAATGTATCAAGGCCTGGCATGGTGGTGCACACCTATAATTCCAGTACTTGAGAGGCTAAGACTGGAGGAGCGAAGGTTCAAGGCCAGCCTCAGCAACTTAAATAGGGCTAGGGGTATAGCTCAGAAGTAGAATGCCTCTGGGTTCAATCCCCAGTACCACAACAAACAAGCAAACAAAAAAACCCTGCAGTAATGCAGGAGCCAGTGTACAGTGGGCCCAGGGCCAGTCTCTGGAGAGATGGAGCCTGTCTCTCGCTCACTCCCCAGAAAGCAGCACGTCATTAATCACAAGTAATCACACACAGGAACGCACTGCAGGTGACCAGTGGTGCCTGGAGAACCTGGCAGATGACGAAGGGAAACCAGGAGAGATCCTCTGGAGGAAGAGACGCTTGGGAAAAGGCCAGGGGAGGGAACAGCGTTGCAGGCTGAGGGAACAGCTGTGCAAAGCCGATTGGGCTGTGAGGTTTCAGAGGAACCTGCTCATCTCTGGGCCTGAGTTTCAGCCCAGGCAGCTGGAGCGGCTGGGCAGCATCTGCTACGGATGGGACAGAGGGGCTGGGGTTGCCCTGCCACTGCCCCACTTTGGCTTGTAAATGGAGTTGAATTAAAATGCAAAGACCTGCGACCAGTGAACAGGTGGCCGGGCACTCTGAGACCCCGCAGCTGCACATGGGTTGGTGTCTACTACTTGGGCTTTGACAGCCCCCCTGGCGGGGCAGGGGACGGGATGTTGGAAGTGGGAGGTCTCCACACCAAGTTCTTCGTTGCAGTCTCTCAGGCTTGAGGATCTCTGTTCAAGTCCCTGGTGTTACCCTCCCTCCCACTCCTCCAGCCTTCCCCCGCCCCAGCCCTGGAGGTGCTCCCCCACGGCTGTCCCCACCCTGTTCTCACCACTTCCTGCCTTGCAGGGCCTCCCTGGTGCCCCATCTGACCCCCACTTTCAGCAGGAAGCCCTCACCTCTGGCTCCTCCCCTGGAACCGCCTTTCTGCCTTTCAGCTGGCTGCTTTTGGCCAGGCCTAACCTCTGAGTAGATAGGGCTCCTGTAGCCTCGGGTGACACCACCAGGGCCCAGCTCCCCTGAGCTCACCACCCTGCTGGTGTTCTTGAGGGCGCCCACCTGCTCTGACTCATCGAGGGCCAGGGAGTGTCCGTGGCAGGGCTGAGCTAAGGTAGAGGGGCCAGGAGGCTCTTCCCAGGAGCAGAGCTCACACGGCCCTTCTGGGACCAGAGGAAGTGGCCCTCCACCAGCCCAGGCCACCTTCAGGCTTGGCCCAAGGGGACTTGCCCTGTTCCCTCTTGCACCCACAGCTACAGGAACACCCCACACAGGGAGGGGCCCTGGGAGCTTTGGCCTGGCTGCTCCTCCTCAGCTCCTGAGGCAACTTCCTGCCCTCACCCCCTTATCTCCCCAGCCAGACCAAGGAGAGGAAGTCACTTTCTCCCTCCCAGTGGTAGACAGAGACATCCCCCTGGACCTCAGGAAGGAGTAGCATGTTGCGTGAGGTTGGGCCTGCTCCTTCTAGGCCTGCCTCCTCTTTCTGCAGCTACTGGAGTCCTTTCAGAAACAGCCCTGCAACTAGTCCTCTGCTCAAGCACCTTCCGTGACTTGCTATGGCCTTAAGTAAGGGCAACTCTGCAGCTTGTCCTGTGGCAAGCTTGGCCTCTTTCTCCAAGTGTTCCTCCCTCTTTGCCTTTCCCCACATTCCTACCTATCCTGGGAAACTCATTCTTCTCATCTTTATGTGTCTCAACTCTCCTTATTCAAAATTCTCTTCAAGGAGTCCTCTTTAGCTGGGCGTGGTGGCACACGCTTGTAATCCCAGTACTTGGAAGGCTGAGACAGGAAGATCGCAGGTTCACAGCCTACTAAGTAGCCTCAGCTACTTAGTGAGGTCCTCCGCAACTTAGTGAGACCCTGTTTCAAAATAAAGAATAAAAAATAGGGCTGGGGGTGGAGCTTGGAGGTAGAATGCCACTGGGTTCAATCCCCAGTACCCCTCCCACACACACACACATACACAAAAAGTCAAAGAAGTCCCTCTTGACCTCTCAGAAGCCAGCGTCCGGGGCCTCCTGTGCATCTAAGGTTTGTGTTTGTCTACATGTATGACCGAATTCTCACCTGCAGCTTCCAATCTGTGTGTTCCTCCAGTTTGGGCACGTAGTCTGAACCATCACTAGACCTCTGCAGCACAGCCCAGAACAAGAAGGCCATTATAAAGTTGCCCTACAAGCAGGGTGCACACTTGTAATCCCAGCATTCAGGAAGCTGAGACCGGAGGATCCGGGTTCTCGGCCAGCCTCAGCTACCTAGTGAGGCACTCCGCAACTTAGTGAGACCCTTGAACCCAGGGGCATTATACCTCTGAGCTACATCCCCCCATACACACCCTATTTTATTTTTTATTTTGAAATAGGGTCTCACTAAGTTACTGAGGCTGACCTTAAACCTTCAGCCTCCCAGGTACTAGGGTTTACAGGCATGCACACCACACTGGGCTAATGAGTGAGAATCTGTAAATTCCTGCAATTACCATGGGAGGCATCAGGCTTAGTGCTCCATCCTGTGCTCTGGGCAGTGAGAGCTCTCTCCTGGCTCTGTGCCAATTTACCTGCCACAATGTCGTGCACAAATGCACAGCCTGTCAGCTAGACTTGTGCGGCGGCTACCAGCACCTTGGCAATGAGAGGAGAGGCCCTGGCTGGCAGGGAGGGGCTCAGGCTGTTCCAGGCCAAGGCCTCCAGGACAGTGGGTTCTAAGCAGACAAAACACAAAACCCTGATTTGCCTTGCAAATCGCTACACCCAACCAATGCTGTGGGCCTTAAGGCACAACTAGCAAAGGAATTTGAAGCCAGGCATGGTGGTGCACACCTGTAATCCCAGTACTTGGGAGACTGAGACTGGAGGATCACAGGCTCCTGAACAGCCTTGGCAACTTATCAAGACCCTCAGCAACTTAGCTATTTCAAAATGAGATTTTAAAAGGTTGGGGATGCATCTTGCAGGTAAAATGGCCCTGGGTTCAATTCCTACTACCAAAAAGAGAAAAAAGAAAAGAAACTTGAGAGGCGGGCATGGTGGTGCATGCTTGTAATCCCAGCATTTGGGAGGCTGAGACTGGAGGATCCGGGTTTGCGGCCGGCCTCAGCTACCTAGTGAGGCTCTCCGCAACTTAGGCACTCCCTGTTTCAAAATAAAGAATTAAAAAAAAATAGGGCCAGGGGTATAGCTCAGAGGTAGAATGTCCCTGAGTTCAATCCCTAGTACCAAAAAAAAAAAAAGAAAAAGAAAGAAAGAAAAGAACTTGAGGCCTGGAACTTGCTCCCTGGAATAAGGGTGAGATCCCTGGGGTAAGGCTTGGAGGGCCATCCTGCCCCCGTGTGCAGGGGTGGGTGGGCTGCTGGTTCAGCCTTACTCAGAGGTACTTCCAGACCTAGGCTGGTCTGGGCCTCCGGAGCACCACGCTGGCAGTGGGAGTCTGGGCAAGCCTCCTCCCCTGGGGACCCTGGTCACAGGGCAGTGGAAGTGGGACAGAGCCACATCTGGAATCTGTGGTTCCTGGTAGGCACTTGCTGACATGGCCTACCAGGACAAAGTGGCAGGAGACCCCAGCCCTCCCCTCGGCCTCAGGCGGGGCTGTGGGAAGACCCAGGTCTCTATCTGTGGGCAACCGACTTCCTCTGCCCTGCTGCTTATAGTCACTGTTTCCATGACAACGCTGGCCTGTTCTCCACCCTCTGGGGGCCCAGCTGTTCTGACTCGTGCCCTGGTGCCCTCTTGTGCCTTCTCCAGTGGTGCCAGGTCCCCGCCCCAGTGTTCCCTGTGTGGGCAGCTGGCCCAGCTCCCTGGGGATATCCCGTCATTGTGAACCAAGGCCGAGGCTGCGTGAGCCAAGCCAGCCCCAGTGCTCTGGGTGCTTTCCAGGTCCCCAGGTGGGGTCTGGGAGACCAGAGAGCTGGAGAAAGTTGGCAAAAGTACCCAGATCCCCAGCGTAGCACTGTGGGCACTGTGACCAAGACACCTGACATCTGGGCGTGGCCAGCCTCCAGCAGACTCGTGGGCAGGACTCTGACCCATGGCTGGCCCTGTGGGTGACCTTGGCATGTCCTCTACCTCTCTGGGCTCCCTCCCTGAGGCCATGACTCAAGGCAAACCCAGCCCAGGCCCAAGAGATCAAGGTGAATGTGGTCACTCCTGGGGTGTCTGGGCGGGCTGGATGCCAGGGGCCCTCAGGTGAGAAGGGAGCTGGAACCACTAGCCTGTACATGCAAATGCCCAAATTTGCAAGTTGGGTTCTATTTGCCTCCGATTCCCTGGACCACACCCCTCATTTGCATATCCAAATCAGTATGGGGTCTGCAGATCAGGCCTTCAGAGGGGCAACTGCTGGGAGTGGAGGGAAGGGTGTTACCCAAAGAGGTCAGGGGTAGGAAATATCAATAGCTAACAGGGACTGGCTCCTTGTTGATTCAGACTCAGGATGAAGAGCTTTACTCAGTCTTCAGAAGAGCAGGTTCTATCAGGACCAAGATGGCAAGGGCCACACACTGGTGCATGGTGAACAGAGCCTGGCTCTTAACCACTGAGCAGTCAACAAGAAGGATGCTGGACAGCTGGGTGAGATGATGTGCACCTGTAATCCCAGTACTTGAGAGGCTGAGACAGGAGGATCACAGGTTCAAGACCAGCCTCAGCAACTTAGCAAGACTCTTAGAAACCTAACAAGACCTTGTTTCAAAACAATTTTTTTTGTGTGTGTGGTACTGGGGATTGAATTCAGGGGCATTCTACCTCCGAACTATACCCCCCGCCCTATTTTTTATTCCTTATTTGAAACAGGGTCTCACTAAGTTGTGGAGATCCTCACTAAGTAGCTGAGGCCGGCCGTGAACCCAGATCCTCCATTCTCAGCCTCTCAAGTACTGGGATTACAAGTGTGCGACACCACACCTGGTTCTCAAAGCAAAATTTTAAAAAGGGCTGCAGAGCCAGGTGTGGTGGCGCACACTTGTAATCCCAGCATTCGGGAGGCTGAGACCAGAGGATCCGGGTTCGCGGCCAGCCTCAGCTACCTAGTGAGGCACTCCGCAACTTAGTGAGACTCGGTTTCAAAATAAAGAATAAAAAATAGGGCTGGGGGTATAGCTCGGAGGTAGAATGCCCCTGAGTTCAATCCCCAGTACCGCAAAAA
>PVLC010037650.1:0-15192 GCA_004027655.1 Graphiurus murinus
GCCCGGCTCGACATGTATTTTTAGATGTTGCTTAATTTCCAAAATATTTGGGAATTTTTCTGGTATCTTTTTGTTGTTGATTTCCAGTTTAATTTTGTCAAGGCCCACAAATGTAATTTATATGTTTTTCATTATTTGATGAAATCATATATTATTAACTGTTTTTACCAGTTATCCTTTCTGCCGGGGGCCAGGCCTCAAAGAAGCGGTAGAGCCTGGGGGTCCCTCATTAGGTGGAGATTGAGACGAGGTTGAGAGCGAGTGAGAGTACGCTTACACACATGTATGTTAAGATGCATCTGTTTTTAATTCATCTCATGAGTGTTATATATGCTCATCACAACAAGGTATACAAAAAGAAGAATTGTTACAGTCTTGTTTTTCCTTAGAATTTTTGCAACCTTGTTTTTCCCTAGAGTTAAGTGGGTACATTTTTAACTAGCAAAACTAATTTCTTTTTTTTTTTTTTTTGCGGTACTGGGGATTGAACTCAGGGGCATTCTACCTCCAAGCTACACCCCCAGTCCTATTTTTTATTCTTTATTTTGAAACCAAGTCTCACTAAGTTGCGGAGTGCCTCACTAGGTAGCTGAGGCTGGCTGCGAACCCGGATCCTCCGGTCTCAGCCTCCTGAATGCTGGGATTACAAGCGTGCACCACCACACCCGGCTCAGCAAAGCTATTTTCTATAGTGTTTGCTAAGATTAGGGGAGCAGCAGAAAAAATACAAAAGTGTAAATGAATTATTCTTTTAGTAGAGAGCAGGAACAGTGAAGGAGGAGCAGGGTTAAAGGTTAAAAGCGAAGAAGAACTATTCATTAGATAAATCTTTCCTATTTGCTCAGGCAGCTAGAAGGTAGCTGGTTAATAAGTTTTTAGGTAAGTGGAGAGCTGTCTTGAAGCTTCCTTTACTTATGATAAGAAACCTAAGTTCTCTTGACTCAGCTGCCAGTATTTGTAGAGTTAATGAGCCAGGCCTAGGCCTTTGTTCTCCTGATGACTAAATCCATACCGCATCCTGAGCCTCTTAAAAAATAATGTGGAAGCAAAGCCCAAATTTCCAGAATAAAATAATGTAAAGCAAGAAATGTCACACGTCCCTTATTTAGCAGGCCGAGCCTTGCTCTTAGACCTTACTGGTTAAGGGAACGTTGCACCTTTCTTTGACATATTTTTGAAGACTAAGTCTCAAACACAATAAAATTAACATAAATAACTTTCAGTTTTCCTTCTCTATTCTTTTTATGTTCTCCTCTCTTACTTTAAGCAAATAAAATACAAACATAATTACAGAATAGATTATAGCATAGTTTCCAGTACAATACAATCTTGAAATTTTATTTGAATTATAATAAATTAAGCTATGAATGCAAAATGCACAAGTAAAGATGTGATTAGCAGTTAATAATAAGTGACAGTAAGTTCACGGAACCTCTGTCATTAATGTTGAAGTCTACAATCACAGATATCATAAAAACATTGAAGTTGATAAACAACTCAGTGAACACAGGCCAGGAACTATAAGGTGCCACAACACCTTAATACCTGGATCTGGAGCAAGGCTCGGTCCGCTGAAATCCTGCAAGGCAGATGATTCCATAAGAAGGAATTCGTGAGCTGGGCGTGGTGGCGCATGCTTGTAATCCCAGCATTTGGGAGGCTGAGACCGGAGGATCCGGGTTCATGGCCAGCCTCAGCTACCTAGTGAGGCACTCCACAACTTAGTGAGACTCGGTTTCAAAATAAAGAATAAAAAGTAGGGCTGGGGATATAGCTCGTAGGTAGAATGCCCATGAGTTCAATCTCCAATACCGCAAAAAAAAAAAAAAAAAGAAGGAATTCGTGGCATATCCTACTTTGCATTATGTTATTCTGGAAATTTGGGGTGCTTTGGGTTTTGCTTTCACATTAATTGTAAAGGAAAATTTCTTAGAAGCACAAGATAGCTGCACAGATAATGATTCCTCAATATTAGCTGAAAAAGCAGTACCTAAGACAATCTACAATATTCATTAACCTTTTACAAACATCAGGAAATGGACTTTGTAAGCTTAGTTACTATCAGCACAGGTTAGAAACAATATAACAAACCAAAGAAACTCAGGTCTACTATTTTTATCTATGAGTAAAGAAAGCTTTAAGACAGATAGTTTCTCTCTCTCTGGAACCTCCTCTTGTCTCCACCACACATTAACTAACTCTAGCGGCCTGAGGAAAAGATAAGAAACACTGCTTACAGGAGCTATACAAAGAGTATAGATTTAAACTAATGAATAGAGATTCTTCTTCATCGTTAACCTTTAACACTGTTTTTGTACTAAAATAATTTTTATATATGTATTGTATTCTATAACCTTTGCTGTTTTCTTAATCCCATCAAATACCATGGGAAATGGCTTTTCTAGTTAAAGATGTACCTACTCAACATTTAGGAAAAACAAGTCTGTAAAAATTCCTGTTCTGTATGCCTCATTGTAAAATATAGTATAAGAAACAGTGACTGACATGAATTAAACAGATGCACTTCAACACTGCATTGAGTGTGAGCATATTCTCAAGACCTCGTCTCATTCCACACCTAACGAGGGACCTCCGACCCTGCTGCTTCGAGGGCTGGCCCCCAGCAATAAGGTATCATGTCTGGACAGAGTTGGAAGATTATTATAAAATAGGGTTATCTGCTGAGTGATTCTAAGGAACAGTTAAGGACACAGTGCTCAGTAGTAGTAAGGAAGTGATTAGTTCACTGATTGGGTATCACATCATTTTTTTATCTCAAAATTGGAAGATGGAAGTAAGGTTCTAGTTGACATTGGTACAAGGGTATTCACTCATGCATAAATGAATTTTCAAACAGTTTTTGATTTTCGAGTCTCTTAATTTTACCGTGTGTAGCCATGGTAATAGTCTAAGCTTGTCTACTGATTGATATTATTTTGTGGGAGTTATTTATATTTATTTGAGAATGTTATAACCTAGCTCTCAACTGCCACTTGGAAAGACATTCTTCAACTGTACTGTATACAATGATAATATATGTAAATGTAACTATAGTATTGTCTTTATAGAAGTCATGGATTATACATATATGTATTATTCATATTATCTGGGTAAAGTACTAATTTGGCAGAAAACAAAATATATATACTATATTTAGAATACCATATTCATAGCTAGTGATTTATCAAAAGCATAGACATACCATAACAGACCACAGAGTCATGAACATCTTTCTGACTGACTTTTTATGTAATACAATGAAAATTTAATTTCAAAACATTTATGAAGCAAAACATATGGCCAGCACACATTCTTGATGTGCAACGTTTATTGTTTCATTCCCAGGTTCTTTTCACAGTAGACATAAAGGAAACTTTTCTATACACCTAAAATTATTAGACTTCCTCACAAATAATCAATAAATGTCATACCATGATGGAATACATTTGAGTCCATATTGTTTTAGAGACTCATAAAATGAATGATCTTTTTAAGAAAAGGACAAATTTGACTTACTCCTTTATAATAAGGCATAAAATTAGAAGCACAATAATGTCAAGTGAACATCTTAAAATTAAAATAAACATACAGAAGCAAAAAGTCCATGCTTTTTATAATAAAATATTTTATGTTTATCAAGGAATGGAACTCAGGAGAATATGCCAATAATCATTTTTAATTTTTTATCATTTGTATTAAAGTTGAGTTCCATTAACACAGTCATTAGAGAAATTTAGATCATCAGGAGACAGTAAAATATTTTAAGCAAAGAACAATATGATTATAATCTAACTATAATAATAAAATAATAATAATAAGATATATAATAATAATAACACTAACTATGAGCAATTAATTCTATCAGCAGTAGATGATGCACTTATTGGAAAACTGTCAGGTGGCTATTTCATTGTTAATTAAAATGCACAGGGAAACTTAACTAAAGCAAAAGTTGAATGAATGAAGAAGCAGAAATAAATTTCAGGAATATGTACACAGTAGAAATACATATATATTACTGAAACAAATTTCAGAATATGTAGGCAGTATAAGGAGAACACTGAGAAACTAATAGGTTGAAGCTTGAGGACATACTAAATCAGTCATAGAAGACAAAAACTATGTGAGTTTACTTACATGAAATTCTTAGAGTAAATTCATAGAGAAAGAAAGTACAAAGGTGGTTTCCAGGGATTAGGAGGAAGAGAGGATGGGGAGTTAGTAACTATTTGGTATAGTTTCAGTTTTGCAAAATGAGATTTCTGGAGATGGACGGTGGAGATGATTGTACAATGGTTTGAATATGTTAATACTACTAACCTGTACACTTAAAAATTATTAAAATAGTCAGGCGTGGTGACACATACTTGTAATTCCACTACTTGGGAGGTTGAGGACCCCCCCCCCCCGCCCCCAGAACGGTTGTAATACCAGTACTTGGGAGGCTGAAACTGGAGGATCTGGGTTTGTGGCCAGCCTAGCTAATTAGTGAGGCTCTTTGCAACTTGGTGAGACCCAGTTTTAAAATAAAGAATAAAAAATAGGGCTAGGGGTGAAGCTCAGAGGTAGAATGCCCCTGGGTTCAATCCCCAGTACTAAAAATAATAATAGTAATTAAGATGATAATATTATCTTCTGAGTATTTTACTACAATAAAGAATTTTATTATATTAATAAATTGAATAGAAATGCTCTGTGTGGTATATGATTCAATGAACCAATAAAACATTTCTGAAAACGACAAAAAGAATAATTTAGAAGTTTTCACCATGAAAAAGAAAATATGTTGAAAATTTTCACCATAAATAAAGAATATCTGAGGAGACAGGTATGTTTAACCTAGATAAAACACTATGCAATGTACACATGTATTGAAAAATTATCTTATTTTTAATATGTATAAATGTCTTGTTTAATTCATCATTTAAAATAAATATAATTTAAAAATAGAGAGTGGGAGTCACTAATAGACAACTAAATATAAATTAAAAGTCAAATACTAGACAAAAAAACCTATCTGAATCATTTATTGAGTTTTTAATATTTGAAGAAATCCTATAAAAATGCTCTGTGTGAAATATTGTGAATAAGAATCAGAAGCATATTCATTCATTTGACCAATAAATATTTATTGAATACCAAGTGTTCTAGTTTAAAAGAGTAAAAGTATTATTTTCTTAAGACAATATATAAGAACAGTAGCACAGAGATAGTGATAAGGAAAGGGAGATGGAAAGTCATTTCCTAGATGGTTTGATCTCTTTGAAGTAAAAGGTGAAGTTATTTCTCAATCTTAGCACAGAAGAGAGATACTTTTCAGAAAAGCTAATGATGATGTACAACAATGAGAAAGGAAATTAAGCATAGAAATCTAAGTTAAATGTGGAAATTACTACAGTAAGTAGTTATATATTTTTATAAAATATAAAAGTGAGAAGACTACCGGTGTTAAAGTCATCAATAAACGAATTGCAGCATCTTTTTAAGGAACTAAAAAAAAAGTGAATGTTAATAGATTCTTGGGCTTTGCCTAAAAATTATATACTAGAAGATGTAGATAAGAAAAGTTTCCTGATCCTTTCTATTTGTGAAAATCTGAAAGAAAGCCAGAAAGTAAGAAACACACACACACACACACACACACACACACACACACACACACACACAAGTTACAGAAATGGCAGTAAGTGAGAGATGAACAGATTGCTAAAATGTTAGTGGAACGCAGAATGAGTTATGTGACCCTATATCTCAGAGTCAGTAACTGAATTCAGGGAAAGAAGCAGCCATTTCTCTCTTCCAATGTCACTTGCTGACCACAGTGTAATAAGCAAGTCCATGTTGCCTATACTGAGCTTTCTGACACAGTCCAACAAGCTCTGTCAAGATATTTGTGAGGTCTGCCACTTAAATATCATGACAGAAAAAAATATTTCGCTTGAAGACTTTAATTTTAAAAGGATCAAAATATTAAAAAAGCAAATTAGGAGATGTGTATTATGGGACTGTGATGGCTAATTTTATATATCTACTTGTCTAAGCCCTGGTACTTAATTTTCAAACACTAGTCTAGATGTTGTTTGTTGCCGCAAAGGTACTTGTGTGCACACGCATATATATGTGCACGCATGTGATACTAGGTATTGAACCCAAGGATGTTCTACTTCTGAGCTACATACCAGCCCAATTTAATTTAATTTTGCCATACTGGGGATTGAACCAAGGGGCTATCTGCCTCTGAGATATACCCCAGCCCTATTTTTTATTCTTTATTTGAAAATAGGGTCTCACTAAATTGTGGAGGGCTCACTAAGTAGCTGAGGCTGGCCTTGAACCTAGCTCCTCTCTCTCTCTCTCTTCCCTTTCATATCTATATCTATATATATATATGTATATATGAATTTATAGACATATATAGAAATATACACAGAGATAGAAAGATAAATAGGACTTATATAGAATGGACTTATATAGAAAGATACGGATATATAGGCACCCACATACACATATATGTGTGTGTATACATGTATCTGTGTCTATTGGTTGTTAGTTTGAAAATTAATTCAGGGTCTCAGATAATAATCCAAATGATGATGTAAAATTCTAATACAAAATGAAGCAATTAAATTTTGAGTCAATGAAAATAATAAACACTATTTCCAATAATGAATGTCATTAATTAAGTTACATAAAGTGATATTTGCCAATAGTATTCTCATGCAATACTGCTTAAATAAATAATTAAAAAAAAAGCATCAGGGCCTAGCAAATTAGAAAATGTATTGAATAGCCTACAAATCAGCTTTATAATACACATTAAAATACTGTAGGTGTGAGAAATCTTTCAGTAAAGACAATATTTCAACTCTAACTCTTTTTTATGTACTTTCATTGGTTCACTATAATCCTGTATAATAATGTAGTTCATAGTCATGGTGGCATACATGCACATAGCACTTGATGAGCTTCCCCTTGACTCCCTCCCAAACCCATCCCCCCTTCCCCGTACAAGATATTGAGGTTGGCATTGGTATTCTCAGGCAAGTACATAATTTCAGTGGGAGTGTTTCCTTTTTTGAAGAAGATTGTTTGAACTTATTTAACCTCGGGGCTCAGAAACTCATTTGACTGTGAAATCCTTAGTAGTACATCTGTATTTGTGTGTTTCTTTAGTAAGTACTGATATAATGCATTGAACAGAACAGAACTTGGGGTATCATAACACCTTATCACTGATTGAATGGCTTAAACCCCAACAATTTGTTTCTCCTCTGGAGTCTAGAAGTGTAAGATCAAGGTGCAAACACAATTTCTCCTCATGCCCCTCCCTGGTTTGTAGATCAACACCTTTTCTCTGTGTACATATATTGTTGGTGTTTTTTCTTTTTCTTAAGGCCACCAGTTCCATTGGATTGGAACTGTATCCTTACACAAATTAAACTGTACTTACCTCTTTTTGATTTTATTTTTTAATTGGTGCATTAAAATCATACATCTTTGTTAGGTACAAGCTGATAAAGGCATACATGCACACATTTCTCATTTAACCCTTCCCCAATTCCCGCCCCACTCCCTCATCCTCCCTCCTTCTCAAGTTCAGTTTAGTGATTGACTTTGATATGCTCATGAAAGTATGTCATGTTCATTAGGGTGCCCCCTCCCCCATCACCTTCCATTAAGTCAAATTCTTTGCTCACCTAAGGATTCTCCTTCTTCATCTGGAGTCCCTCTTATGTCCCATTTTTCCCCCTAGCTTCACATATTAGGGAGAGCATATGATTTTTTACATTTTGTGACTGACTAATCTAACTGAACATGTTTTCCAGTTCTATCTATTTCCCTGCAAATAAGAGGATTTTGTTCTTCTTTATGGCTAAGTAAAATTCCATTGTGTACATATCCCATAGTTTTGTAGTCCATTCACCTGTTCATGGACATCTTGGCTGATTACATAGTTTGGCAATTGTGAATTGGGCAGCTATAAACGTAGATAAACATGCATTGGTCTAATAGTTTGGTTTCCATTCTTTTGGGTATATACCCAGAAGCGGTATTGCTGGATCATATGGTAGGTTCATTCCCATTCATCTGAGGATCCTCCATATTGTTTTCCAAAGTGGTTGCACTAATTTGCAATCCCACCAGCAATGTATTAGGGTTCCCAATTCTCCACACCCTGGCCAGGATTTGTTGTTTGTGTTCTTGATGAAAACCCCAAGCCATTCTACTTGGGGTTAGGTGAAATCTCAAGGTAGTTTTGATTTGCATCTCTCAGATTGCTAATGATGTTGAACATTTCCTCATACGTTTATTGGCTATTTGTATTTCTTCTTTTGTGAAGTGTCTATTTATATCCTTTGCCCATTTTTTGATTGGGTTATTTGTTTTCTTAGCTGTGAGTTTTTTGGGTTCTCTGTACATCCTAGATATTAGTCCTCTAGGCTTTTTTTTTCCAATTATATTTACATTAGCAGTTAGAGGTTCAACCTGCCAATTCTGGTGACACAAATCAGTCTCTAACAAAGAATGATGTTGAGTCTAATTTGGTTACATACATTGAGTAATTGGAGAAATTTAGCTGGCTAGTTTGTAAACATCAACTATCTTTTTCACCTAATTAAATTGACATGGTAAAGCATTATGGTAGTCCTTAAGAAATATGCAACAATATAACTATTAGCAAATATTATATCTCCAAAGGAAATTAAATATTTTCTTTTATATTATAGTGTGATCTCTTAATCAGCTCAATGGATAAAGTATTAAATTGGCCCATTTTATCCCTTCTTTTTAATACTTATTTTTATTTTCTGAGCTTATGTAGAATAGACTATTTAAATCTTAACTTCATGAATTAATATAATCATTTACTTTTTCTTTTACTTCCATCATTTTTTTTGACAAATCACATCAGAGACTAGTATTCTCAGGGAAGTACAATCATCCCGAGAAATTGTTAATTTCTGTCCAAGTTATAGCTCCTTCGAGGAATGGCCTGCATTCATATGAAACAGTTTTCTATGCTTGCATTAGGTCTAAGCTTAATCTATTTTAAGGATACCTCTTATCTGAGTTCCAGTTGAAGTTATTTCCTATATTGAAATTAATTGAAATTAGAAGTTCCTATAATAAAGAGCCCTTTTTTTCTGTTTTCTTTTTAAATGGAGCTGTTATGTTTTTGACTTAGAATGTCCCCCTAGCCTTCACATAGACAAAGCAGCCATGTTGGAGGCAGGGCTTGGTTGCTGAGGAGGGGTGTCAGGAGATGTGGCCCTTGGGAAATTTATATATATTTAATTATATATACACATACACACATTCCCTCCTCCACTTGCTCTCCCTCTTGTTTCCGACCTCCATGATGTGAGAGCAAAGCCCTTGCATGTGTTCTCTGTCTGCTTCCTGCCACCATGCCCTGAGCTCCACAAACTTCTCCTGGCCTAACATGGACTGAACCCCTGAAACCTCCAGAAATGTGAGCAAATACATCTTCCTTTCTGTATGTTTTTGTGGCAGGTGTTTGGGATTACCACAGTGAAACTGATGACTGAAACAGAAGCATTTCTCAAAATATTCTCCAACGGATAGCCATAGTAGCCAATTCTGTGAACACATATTAAAAAACACACACAATGGTCTTGAAATGCTGTTAAAGAAACACATTTGTCTAATCTGGTATGTCTTAAACATTTTTCATTACAGAGCATTTTATCTCCATGGGTAACATTTACTAACTTCATAAGGGTCAAGTTTTCCTTTGAGGAATTACCTCCTCTCCTATCTCAATGTGCAGTCCTCTTGAGCCAGTCAGTCAAGAGTGAACAAGTAGGCTCCTGAGACAGCCTAAACCAATCAGACTGTGACCCTGGCAACTTGCATCTTGAGTCAATGAGATAAGAATGTAGATTAGTTATAGAGGATCCACTATAACAATATTACCTTAAAAAGACAATCATCATTTTTAAATTATCAAATAATAGCATATTCTTTTAACTAAACTAATTTAGGAATGCTTTCTAAAATAATGGTATTAGCAAGTGCTTTCCGATGTAATGCCAGGAACTGTCTCCTAGTCTTCCTAGGACCTAATTCTTACACATCTGCTTCTCTTTTGACTTATGAATTACACAATATTCTTTCATGTGACTCTTTTTTAAAAGCTCTAGATAACCATAATTACTTTGGTTTCTTAGATTTGAGGAATGTTATATGCTAGAGAGTACAGAATAATGGGTTTAGGTCATAGCCCCTCAGTAAACTATGCTACCCTAAGTGAGTGGTTCAGATTTCTTCATTTTCCTAACAAAGAACTAAAGTTAAGGAGCACTTTTGTGCATTTTTTGTGATAAAACATTATCAGTGCATGATAGATGCAAACAAACCTGCTAGTTAAATTTTGTCTATGGTCACTTGAAATCATATGACATTGATGATGAAGAACTGGGTGCTAATGTGGCTCCTGACCATAAAACAATTAAATAAAATGTTTTTCTGAAGAGGAAAAAATAAAGTTACAATCTCAGAATTCTTGTATGATGTATTAAGTGGGATCTAAATGTTTTTAATCATTCTTTAGAAATCTCTACTATTTACAACCTGTATACCTAATCAAGGGTTAATATCTAAAATATATAAGGAGTTCCTACAACTCAATAGCATAAAAAACAAGTAACTTGCTTGAAAATAGGCAAAGAATTTAAACAGACATCTCTCTAAAGATACGCAAATGGCTAATAGGTATATTAAAATATTAAATAGCAATAATCAGGAAAATATAAGTCAAAACTACAATGAGGTATCACCTCACATCTGTTAGGATAGAGGGATGCCCATTAAAACAAATTAAGTAACAAAACACAACCAAACAGAAACAGAAAATAAGTGTTCACAGTTTACTTATTGAGGTATCTAAAATCATACTCACAGAAGCAGAAAGTAGAATGGTAATTTCCAGGGGAGTAATGATGGAGCTGCTGTTCAAGGGATACAGTTTCATTCCTGCAAGATAAAAAAGACTTTACAGATCTGCCATATAACATTGTGCTTATCATATATAGTATACTTTTGGTCCACTTGAAAATGTTTTATGTGGGTCAATGATCTCATATCATGTGCTTTCAACCTGTAATTTAAAGTACATATATATTTGAAGAATGACTAAATCTATCTAATCAACATATGTATTACCTTATACAGTTATTTTTGTGGTGGAAATACCACATTTTCTTTCAATGTTTTTCAAGAGTACAATAGATGTTACTAATTAGAATCACCATATTTTATGATAGATCTCTTTAATTTAGTCACTGACATTTTGTAATCTTTGGTCAACATATCCCCATGCCCTCTATCATTATCCCAGACTCTTATAAATATCAGTCTTCTTTATTCTTTTATGTTAGCAGTGTTTTTAGATATCACATATGGTGAGATCAATCATGTATTCTTTTGGTAATAGGGCTGGAATTCACCGAAATTCTACCTCTGACCTGTACCCCAACCCTATTTTTATTTTTTATTTTGAAACAAAGCCTTGTTAAGTTGCTGAGGCTTGTCTCAAACCTGTGATCCTTCTGTTTTAGCCTCCCAAATATTGGGATTACAGGCATGTGACACCATGCCTGGCTTCATTCAAGTATTTTTAAGTATTTATTGAATAAATTATTAAAATATAGGGCTCAATAATTTTAAAATGTTCTTGGCTCAATTTATCATTCTTTTCAAAGTCACTGGTCTGTATTAAAATTAGTAAATTTGTATGTGAATTTGTTAAAGGTCATAGACTATAAAAGTGTTACTATATTTAAGAACAAAATTATCCAGAAAAATCAAAATTTTTTCTTAATGATTTTTTATTTTTTCATTTAATTGAAGCAGACTCTATTCAACTAAAGTATTTTCAAATTTATTGTAGAAAACCTTAAAAAATTATCTAACATGATTGTTTTCTATATCCTAAATTATCTTTCAGGTTTATCTTTTTATATCTTCTCAAAATAATCTTCAATGTAAACAAATAATTTTATATCTAAAATATGTATTAGAGCCAAGCGTGGTGGTGCATTCTTGTACTCCCAGCATTTGGGAAGCTGAGAACAGAGGATCCAGGTTCATGGCCAGCCTCAGCTACCTAGTGAGACACTCTGCAAGTTAGTGAGACCCTGTTTCAAAATAAAGAATAAAAAATAGGACTGGGGGTGTAGCTCAGAGGTAGAATGCCCCTGAGTTCAATCCCCAATACCACAAAAATAAATAAATAAATAAATAAATAAATAAATAAATAAATAAATAAATAAATAAAATATGTATTGGAGGATATATAATAACTATAGTTTTTCCAGATGTATAGAAGTTCAAGATATGCAGTCTTAAAACTAAGAAGATAATTCCAGTTTAAACCATTATTTAAAAAACTAAAATATTTTCCCATTTCTGGTATGGGTCATTTGTTTATAATCATTGTTTTAGGTAATATTACCTACAACATGTTGAAAAAAGTAAATAATGTGAGATTTATAGATCTATTCTCTCAAATATTAGCAAGAAGATGGGGAATGATTTAACACATGAACTCAGGTGATATAGTACTACATTCACAAATAAATTAAATAAAGATGACCCAGTTTAATTTTTGTGTGTGTGCATCTTCTTTGAAACTCTAATAAAATTCATCTGAAGTCTATAGGCTGGAGACATCTTTGGGCAGTGGTACTGCAATTAAATTCATGTTAGATTGCTTTGCAAACACCTTTAGGAATTTGAAATTTCTTTAGAGGGTTGCTTAATTACTAGGAATTTTGGGATAGACATCCCCACACTGCAACCCGCAGGTTTACTAGCTGCTGAACACTGTGGCCACTTAAGCAACTTGTGGTTCTCCACAGTAAAAGAAAAATAACTCTGTAGTAATTAGAGCAACTATGGCATCTTCAGCCATAGTTAGATCAGGCTATCTGCAATTATATTTTAATTATCTTTTTTTGTTGTTGTTGTTCTTGCTTGTATGATGAGTTTTTGTAAAAATTGGGCCCAGAGCATGTATACATTAAAAGGCCATCCACTTATTTATATCACAGGGATAGTATTTAAAAATTTACAATTTCAATATATTGTTATTTGAACAAGATGATTGTCATATACATCATTGGCAAATTTTATTTTCCCAGTAGGCATTTATTCTATTCAGCACATGTTACTTAAAAAGACATTTTTTTTTTCTGGACTGTTCATTTAGCTCAGTAGTAAAGCATTTGTCTAGCATGATCAAGGCCCTAGGTTTGATCCCCAGCAACACACACACACACACACACACACACACACACACACACACACATCACACACCTATACACCCATACACACATGCACATACAAATACATTTTTATAGCTTCAAAGTGTTTTCAGTCAATCTGTTTGTTAAGATGTACATTCTATGAGTAATTAGAATGTAATATAGAGAAGGTTCTGAAACAGCCCACTTAGTGAGCTTTGAGAACACAAGGATTAGCAACATCTTGTGCTTCTAAAACAATAGAAATTAAAGTTTGTCTTGAAGATTGTACAGATATTAAACTTACCAAAGCATTGAGGAAAACATAGAAAGAATACTGCTGCTGAAGGAATAGTTCTGTGTCTTCTTTATGATAGTGATAACATGCACACATATTCATATATATATGTATATATGTACACATATATACACATATACACATGCATATGATAAAATTATATAGAATGTTCTCTCACAGAGACATGCATGGTACATGTTTAAATGACAGCTGAATCATATATATAAATCATGCTAATTTTAATAACTTGGGTTTTTTTTCTTTTTTTTAATAACTTGGTTTTGATGTGGTAATGGACTATATAACATGTTATTGAAGGAAATTTGGGTGACAAGTTCATGAGGTTTCTCTATACTATTTTTAAATTTTATTATGAATTTACAATTATTTCACAATGATTACCTAAAACAATGATTACTACACTTGTTTTAAAGATATTAAAACAAGTATGAAAATAAAACTTCAAATAAAGATAGCATATGTAGGAAAACATAAATATTTTAAATAGATTTGTGTCATGGGAATGGAAGGAGAGGAGATATGACTAAAAAGTTTGATTGTGACAGGTTCCATAAGGCATTATATACTATGCTAGCAAAGTTTATTTTTCCTTGAAATCATAAATAAGATATTAGTCTGTCTGGAAACAGACATAAATAATCAGAGATAACATCATCTGAAAAATACTCAATGAAGGATATCAGATTTTTTGCTGTCTTTTTCCAAGGAGAGGACATCCAAGAGATTCATCATGTTTTTTTTAGTACTATTTTTGCTTAAAATAAATCAGCATGATGTATTTAATTTGATGATAACAAAAATATTGTAATAAATAAGAAAGCACTTTTTGTGGATTTCCTTGTTTTTTGGCACATGCTAATTGTAAAAGTTAATGGTTTTCACTGTGATAATTCCATACATGCATACATTGTGCCTTGGTCTCATGCACCCTTTCTTCTAACCTCTCTTGTCTTCCTCTCTCTCCCCCTCAGCCCAGCCTGCTTTCCATTCCCCACTTTCAGGTCATCATCTTTTCTTTCTTTGCCTGGCTCATTTTATTTTAAAATGCTATAATCCAGCCGGGCGTGGTGGCGCACACTTGTAATCCCAACGTCAGGGAGGCTGAGACTGGAGGATCCGGGTTCGCGGCCAGCCTCAGCTACCTAGTGAGACACTCCGCAACTTAGTGAGACTCGGTTTCAAAATAAAGAATAAAAAATAGGGCTGGGGGTAAAGCTCGGAGGTAGAATGCCCTGAGTTCAACCCCCAGTACCGCAAAAAAAAAAAAAAAAAAAAAAAAAAAAAAGCTATAATCCATATCCATCCATTTTCCTGAAAATGATAGGAATCCATTCTTTAAAGTTGAATACTACTCTATTGTGTGTATATACCATATTTTCTTTATCCTCTCACCTGCTGCAAGACACCTTGGCTGATTCTATATCTTAGCTATTATAAATAGAGCCACCATAAATATGGGTATGAAAATTTTTAATTTTCATGCTGACTTCATTTTATTTGAATATATACCCAGAAGTGATAGAGATGGATCCTATGATAGTTCCAGTTTTAGTTTTTTCAGGAATCTCCATGTTTTCCTTAGTTGGATATATTAATTTATATTAG